>JAHREE010000452.1:532147-558687 GCA_033628505.1 Tringa tobata
GAGATTTAGGGAGTGGGATATGGCAAGTGGGGTTTGGAAATGGGATATGGGAGAGTGGGGTTTGGGAATGGGATATAGGGGAATGCACGGGCCTGTTGCAGGAGTGGGCTGTGCTGCTGCGCTTGGTGCTGGCCCTGCCCCGGTGGGCTAGTGGGACACAGGTCCAAGCAGCCCTGCAGACAGGGCTAGAGTGGTTGCAGTTCAGAGCGGAGTGAGTGCCCAGAGGTGGCTGTTGCGGTGTCACTTACGCCACGGGGTAAAAAGGCCAGGCTGGAAGTTGCTCTTGGTTCTCTGAGGATCCAAGCAGAGGTGCAGGGATGTGTAGTCAGGATAGAACCAGCTGCCATCCGCATGGAACTGCTTCAGTGGTGTCCCTGGAGGCAGGACCGTGCCTCCTCACATGGTGCGTGAAGAAAAGTCTAGAAAGAGAAACATGAATTCTGATAAGTGAAGAGCCTGAGCCATTCCCAGCAAAAATACCTTGTAAAAGTGAGACGAGGTAGAGATCCCACAATGGGAAGCAAGTGTAGAACCTCCCAGCAGTGTAGAACCTCGCTGTACAGGTGCTGGTGAATCAGGCCTGTTCAGAGGAGCTGACTCACATTCAACACTGAAAATGTAGATGACATAAGCATTGTAGATTTTTGCACTGCTGTGTCTGTACCACCTCTAACCTGTTGGTTCTCTTCCTGGTGCTTCTTGGAGGCGCAAACCACTTTCTCACACAGCAGCTCTCCAGAACTCTCTGCTCAGCACATACACTCCCACTGAAACCCTCGGTTCAGGATTGGCTCGTATCCCCATCACTTCACAGCACTTCTTAGGCTGTATCCCGTATCTCCGCGTTTGATTTCTTCTCATACAAAGAAAACAGACTCTCAGCCCTGTCAAATGGTCCTGTTCGGAAGGCTGCTGACAGCCCTTTTGCTTTTGTGTTCAGGTCACTTTTGGAGGATTTCGTCTGTGAGGGCTGCAGGAGAGACGTCTGCAGGTAGAGAATACCCTTTTAGGACACACTGCTTGGGACAAGACTCACAAAGTTTTACTCAGAGGAGCAAGAACACCACTGAGGGAGAGGAATGGAGCGTCTGGCCTCCTTCAGTAGTAAGTACCCGAAGATGACATTTCTTAAAGACATTAGCAGCCACCTGGGGTAGGGAGAGAGAAAGCTAGCAGTATTTGGTCCACAGGGTCGCTTCTTTAATCAAATTCTCAAGAGCACAAGTAGATGAATGGTTCATTGGGAATTCAAAGCTTTTTTTCTACCTACCTTTTATAGTTGGGCTGTTTTTTCCTGGAAAAAAAAACGTGGCTTATAACTTGACAGCCTATTTATTTTGACTGCTTGGCAATGAGCAAAATAAGAAAAACTTGCAGAGGAGTGTTTCATTCCTTATTCAGCAACCTGAGCAGAGGCTGAGGCTTGGACAGGTTACAGAACAATCTTCTCGATGCCTTTACAGCCCCATATGCTTTATGAGTGGGACTTGAGGTGGATGGATGGGAGGCTGCAGCTCTGTGTGCGATATTCTCCACAAATAAAGCCTTGGGTCTGGTCTTCAGTGCAGAACACGAGCAGCTCACTGCTGGGTTCTACCAGGAGGCTGCCATCGAGAAGATTTTCCTTTCACTCCTTTACACAAGTTTAGGTTTAGCCCTCAGTGTATAAGGTCTAGCAGAGATGCGGTGCCAAATCTTTTATAACTCTACTTCAACATGGAACTTTTAACAGATATTTGGAGAAGATGCAGTAGGAAAAATGTCATATACAGTTGACACTGTATATGACACTTAAAATTACTCTCACTTAAAATTACTGGGCACAAGTGAATTTAGGTGATTGCTAAACCAGTGCCTTGTTTGTGTTGCATGAGATTTACTTTTGGCTTCACAGATGACCCTTTTGATAAACCCCCGTGCCGAGGTTGCTCTTCGTACCTCACAGAGCCCTACGTTAAGTGTGCGGAGTGCGGGCCTCCTCCCTTCCTCCTGTGTTTGCAGGTGAGTGCAAGGATAAAAGCAAAGGCACTAATTTCTTTGAGAAAGTCATCAAAGGCCCGACCGGTGCCCAGTTGTTCCATAAACACATTAATAACTGGTCTCTGTAAACTTGTATCAACACACTTATTTGCTCAGGGACAGGGAAATGACAAAGGAAACACTGGAGGCTGAAGAGTTGAGGCATGAGCAGCTGAAGGAGATCTTTGTGAAGGCAGCCAAAGCTACCTGAAGACATGCAGTCATTCTCGCTGTGTAACGGAGCATGCCGCTGCATGTCTGGAGAGGTGTCGTTTCTATGGCATGGAAAAGAAAAGCCATTGAGAAACACCCTTTTCCTGTCACCACACGTTGGCTTTTTCCTTCCAAATGGAAAAGAAAATCTGGAGGAAGTTAGCAATATTGACAACAATTGTTTGTGACTGGATATAGTTCTTTAAAAATTATGTGTGTGATCTGATAACCGCAGAAAGTACTGCTAGTTTTAATTATTAAATAAATAAGTTTGTATAATTTATGATTTTAAAATGGGAATAACCTCTAAAACTGAAAAAGGAGATTAGCCTTATGCTCAGATATATACAAAATACACAAAACTATATTTTGTGTATTGGGTATATTTTTGTTCACTTACCTGTACTCAAAAAAACAGAAATGTAATTGTTGAAAATAGCTGCAAACCATGCTGGTGCTTTTTAAACAGAAAGCCAAGATTAAAGAGAAACCGTGTTTTCAATACTTAAGAAATGCTCTGTTCTCTTCCTGGAACCATCGACTGCAGAACAGAGCACCAAGCTTCTTCCACCTGCCTAACTTTGCCTTAAATACTTAATAAAAAAGTTGTCGATTCACAGGAGTTATGTCTTGGTGCAAAAGACAAGTAAGATACAAGGACAGATTTAACACATTTTTAACAAAGACTTTTCTACCATTTTATGCTTTTTCTAAAATGAAATCAGAAAAATTGAGTATCTTTTTCAGCCTATCAGGTGGTCAGTTTTGGATACCCACTTGTCAGACAATAAAAAGAAAAAAGGGACCAGTTAAAATGTTTTCAGGGCAGAAGGAGGAGACTAACACAATGCTAATCTTTTGTTCTGCAGTGTTTCACACGAGGATTTGAATACAAGAAACATCAAAGCGATCATACTTATGAGATAATGGTAAATATTCCTTTTAGATAACACCTACTCAGTCTTGAGCTTTCATAACTTCCCAAGAGTCAGACCTTTGCTTCCTAATATTACATTGAAAAGTTAAGTGATACAACTCTTTGATTCGGAGGTTTAGAATTATTTATAAAAGAAAAAGTTCTCCTTGAGAGCAAAGAAAAATATCCACCTGGAACATAATGGAACAGTGGGGACACTTAAAGCTACATTTTTTTATTGTCCCTAGATAGCACAGTGTATCTCACTAGACTTCTAGTTCTTTAACCATGTGAATCAACTTTTGTTTCTCTATTCTTGTTTTTTCTTCCCCCAAATTGATAATTCTTTAAAGTTTTCAGTAATTTTTACTATGTTTCACAGCGTAATGTTGAATTACAGCTTGTACATACAACTTGGAACAGTAGAGTCAGAAGATCTGTAGCAACAAACTAGTTTTTACTGTAGCTGATGACCCAGCAGCATAAATAATTCAGCAATTATTTGATCAGGTTTCATGGCAAACAGTAAAAGTATGAAACTGCCAGTATTATATACCATATTGCTCTGTAATTTAGAACTTCTTCGCTCTTCATGTGGTGGATTGTAACAGAGGATCACAGCAGTTTGCTTTGCTTTTTTCTTCTCTAGACTTCGGATTTCCCTGTCTTGGATCCTAACTGGACGGCTCAAGAGGAAATGGCTCTCCTAGAAGCCGTGATGGACTGTGGATTTGGAAACTGGTGAGAATTTAGCCATTCAGCCAACCTTAGTGATGGGTAGTTTTTCCTCTCATTTCACTGGATCTTACTGTTTAATACATCAGTGCACATTTACTGTTCAGTGACTTATTGTGGGTGAGACATGAATTTAGCAGCTAAGTGGAAGACTGGGGTAGCAGATTCTATTTTCAAATCTACTCTTAGATATACAAGGGAATTGTGAAAGACTTCTTGTGAGATGCAGGGCTCCTCCAGTGAAGTACAAAGTTCCCTTGGTTTGTATTAAAGTCACTAGGTTTTAAAGGAACTCAACTATTGCACAAGGGTTTTTGTGCCTCAGTTTACCTCTATGTAAAAACCATTCTTATCATGTAAAAGATAAGAATTTCTTATCTTGTGTGGTTTTGGTTTGCTTACAGTTGACTAACTAGGTATTATCTTTGAGGATTTCCTACTTCTCTGTCATATTTAGGATAGAGCACTGGAAATACTTAATATTTTTACATTAAGTTCTGTTAATTTCTGTAGTTGCTACAGGATTTTTATACATTTGTAAATACAGGAGATCTGTAGTCATGCGTTCTCTCTCTTCTTCATGAAAAAATAAAAAGTACTAAAAGTGTAGAACTCCAGACTTCACTGAAACAGGACTGTGAGTTCTTATGTATACATTGCTGTCATAATTAAGACTGAAAGCTGGTTACAGTTATGTTCTCCAAGCATGCTGTGTAGTACACTTTGTCCTACTTAGCAATACAACTAATCTTAAATTTTTCCTTAAACACTTGGCATTTTTCAGCCTTTCCCAAATAAAGGAAAAACTGACTTTTCTTCCTGGAATCCCTTGCATGCAGTTTTTAGTTTAACAGAAATTAAAATAACTGCTGCTCGTGGATTTGGGGTTTTTTTAAGTTCTCAGTGTACACAGCCATTTTATTAAGACAAATACTTCACATTGCTAGTCAATCACCTTTCCAAGAAAGTTTGGCAAAGATTTCTAAAATGTGTTTTGTACAACCATTTCAGTTAAAAAAAAAAAAACCACAACTGTTTAATATCACTACATAAAAGGGGAAACCACTGTCCAGTTAAAATTGCGAGAGAAATTTGAGAAGCAGAATGCAATTCCAGACTCAGAATTTACCATTAGCCAGAGTTAGCAAAATGTATAAAAAGCTCACAAATAACAATCCTAAATTTCAAGCCTGTAAAAGATTTGGTACATGCCATCAGCCAGGAAGTTTCTCCTGTAAAGACAGTGAATTGCATTATTCAGGACCAGCAGAAAAGCGCTCCCTAGCACTGTATCTAACATGTAAGTATTGGCTCAGTGATAGTAAGCAAAATGTGAATTCAGACATGCTCACAGATCAGTTCCCTGCACACCACGCCATCAGTCTCTTGTCCAAGATTATCTTTTCCCACCAGAGAAAGACAAAAACCCTCAACGTTTCTGTATTCTTCACATTAAGCCTCCCCCTCTCTCCCCTCCAGGCAGGATGTAGCCAACCAGATGTGCACAAAATCCAAGGAGGAGTGTGAGAAACATTATATGAAACACTTTATCAACAATCCCCTGTTTGCATCCACGTTACTGAACCTGAAGCAGGCGGAGGAGGCGCAGCAGAATGAAACGGCCATTCCTTTCCACCGTGAGTATCCCCTGCCCACGAGCTTTCCCGCAAGGTCTGGGCTCTTCCAGAACTGGAACGAGCAGCCTTTGGAGAAAGGCACACACCACGCCTGCAGTTTGCTTTCATTCCCAAAAGGAGAGCTTGTTCTGATGGCTAACTTGAATAATGTTAGTAGTAGGGTTTTCCTCACCCCGTATTAAGTCATTGGAGTATCAAATAGCCAGGACTGGCAGTTCAGTGGGAAAAATGAGGGAACAGAGAGATCTGATACAGACAACAGCTCCTCAAAACCAGAAGTTCCTGCACAGCCAGTGGAAACAGTCACAGAAATCACCACAGCAAAAGCCTGGGTACACGTATTCATTGAAAGGACACGCTGCCTCAAAGCTGCTTCACACGTGGCGCGATGTAACAGCCTGTCCTTCGTGGTAAATACCAGTGAGAGCTCTCACCCTGATGCTGGGCGGTTACTTTCCTTGTCCAGACCCTGTGTGGCAATCTTAACAGAGAAGGGGTTTCGACCTTTAAAACATTTCATCTGATTATCCACTGTGTACCGAGCCTAATTGGGATTTGTCATAAAATCATTCCCTTTAAACTATGCTGATGGCACACCTCTCTCTTTAAAACCGCCTTTTTAAAAGCGTATGTTAAATTTCAGCAATTTAACAGATTTTCAGTTTTTCTTAAATTTAACATCTTCAGAATTCCCCCAGTCTATCGGCTGTTCCATTATAAAGCTCCCCAGAATGGCTGGGGGAAAATACAGCTTGGTATCTGGAGGTTTAAATTTCGCGATAATGTGGTTAGAGCTAAAGCAGTAGGAACTGGACAATTTTGGTTCTGTCCCTGGCTGTCATTGATTTTTTTATGTGACCCGGGCCAAGACAAATTCTCTGTGCCTCAGGTTGCTTTAGCCGTACCGTGGGACTTAGAACGCTTAGCTCCTTCTCAAGTGTGCTGGGAGCCTCCGTCCATTATTGTCAGTAAAACACTGAGCTCCTCAGCTGGGAAGCGCTGTAAAAATTGGGAGCTGTATAGCTTTAATTGCAGCGCTCTGTAAACGGCCCCCAGAAGATGGCAGATTTAACAGCCCTGTTGCTATTAACTAAAAGAACTTGCACGCTGAGAGCGAGTGATCTGCAGAGGTTTACAGGGGGGGAAAGCCGAGCTCTGAAATGTAGAGTTTACATTTTATAACCTATTTATTACCTTGAATTTCTGTGTTTGACTTTTGAGAATACTGTGAAAATCTCAGATTGCTGCGTTTTTCTCTGGATGAGCTCAGTCTTTTTCTGACTGTAATGCTGAATAAAAGCCCAATCAGGGTGTTTTTCTTCAACTAATTATTCCCACTCCTCCTGCAAAAGAAACACCCATTTACAGATCGTTAAAAAAAGACCCCAAGCCCTACACAACAACTAAAAACCTTCATTTTTTTCAGCTGCTGATGATCCCCCACGGCCTACTTTCGATTCCTTGCTCTCCAGGGACATGGCTGGGTACATGCCAGCCAGAGCGGACTTTGTTGAGGTACGACTCTCTCTTCTCCCATTATTTTAAATTTGCTACTGAAAGCACCATCGGCAAACACACGCTTGTTTGCCCCTGCCTATGGGTCTCTACTCTTCATGTGAAAAACATGAGAAGAGAGGACAGGAGAGGGTGATTAAGCCAAGGGTTTAATTACAGAGGTGGCGCTGGAAGCCTGCGAAGCTGCCAGCAGCGAGTCGGTGCCTGTGTGCAGGGGCTGGGGCTGCTGCTGCCACCAGATGTCCCGTCATGAATGGCTCTTTACGTAAGCAGGCTGGATGCTGTGAATTAGATGTTTAGCAAAAGGGGTCAGCTTCAGCGTGCTTCTCTTTCATTTGCCTTAGAGAAGCACACAGGAGCCCCATCCAAAGATGGCTTGAAAGCCCTGCATTGTTTGCAGTGTGTTTAGCTGTGGGCCCAGGGCCCCAATTCCTGTCGCAAAACAAGCTTCTGTACGTGAAGTAATGAATTCAGCCATATAGGGGCTTGTTGGTTTTGTATGTTTGAGCAGAATTTCCACCACGGTGCGGGAGCCATGGTGATTACCTGATTAATTCTCGTTATCCTATCACAGCATCCTGTTCCACTTCCAGCCATGGGGGTGCACATTACACATTCCCCAGTTAAAGCTCCCCAGTGATGGATGTTGCTCAAGGCTGGAACCTTGTACAACTGTCTATGAGTAAATATCTCTGTTTTCAGTACTTCTATGTGTACTGAAACTCGATACCAGTTTTTTAGTGCTAGTTAATAACAACTTATTAATCACCTCTGAACAGGAGTTTGACAACTATGCTGAATGGGATTTGAGAGATATTGATTTTGTAGAAGATGATTCAGACATTTTGCATGGTAAGTCCCATGTTTCTGTACATTGTCCAAAAACAATGTTTCAGCATAGCTACACAGCATTTCATTCGGTCTCTCCTCTACACGCTTTTTAAAAACTGAACATACATTTTTAATGATCTCACTTCTGTGCGCTGGGATTTAAACACTGGCATTTCTGTGGTCCTCGCTTTTAAATTTCTTTTAAAAGCTCTTAATCAACTGACATACAAATGGTATTTATATATAGAATAATGCACTTCACTCACTGCTGAAATGTAGCCAGCTGTGAAGTAGAACATGACTGAAATCAAATAGTGTCCACAAGTAATAGGCATCTCTTTAGGAAAGACACAAATGATGTTTTATCCAGTATAAACTCTAAAGAAACTTTAGCTAAGTAGAAGCAAATTATCAGAGATAGCAGTTTGTCTGGAAACAGGTAGCAGTAAGTCAGTGTGTGAATAAACAGACCTACAGGCCTATTAAAAAACAGAAACATCGATGTCTTGATATTACTTCCTCCCCCTGTCTGAAAGATATTCCTTCCATCTACAAAGGCACAAATTTTGTTTGGATTTAGAAAAATTAACATGTTTTTCTCTGTTGCTAATACCCCTCTCCCCTACTATATTTAGTTTCTTAGAAGATGAGTCACTTACTCTAACCTCTGTTAGTTTAGGAAATCTGATATCAGGATGGGGATTAATACAGGCAGCAAGGAGGTATGTAATTTATGTGCAACACTTTGAAACTGTTCTACTCTTGAAGTTGTGTGGTTTTTCACGCGTTAAACATGCACAGTGAGTTATGGTACCATTAGCGGAATATGACAACTTACTTTTTTATCACGAAGAGGATGGTTGTTGTATGAGTCCAATTACTGCACCTGAGTTTCCGTGAACGTAGCTGCCTTAATAATGCTAAATAACAGGAATTATTAAAATGACACTTTAATCCATAGAGAAGAAAAGATCGTATTTTTCCCCACATTAATAAGTACATACAGCGTTTAAAAGTACTGTGTTTATGCTTCAGAATTCTCCCATCTATATCAGGCAGTTCTAAGCTAAAGCCTTAGCATCCCTTGGAGACAGACAAATCCTGTTACTTACAGACAGTCTCTCCAAACTTAAAACATCAGTTTGGAATTTAGCAGTGTACACAGAGCTTTAAGGAATGCAAACTCCCTTGGCTTAAAAAAGGTTACGAGAATCGTATGACAGTCTCTCTTCCTTTTTAACGTTTATTGAAAGGGGGACTGGCTTGTGGACATGTCACAGATTCATCATGCCATCTCTCCATCATTTCTCTTTTTTACTATTAAAATATAACTTTTCTTGCGCCCATGTCCTATTCTGAGTCCTGGTAAACTGAAAAAACAAAATACTCTCCTAGTTCTGTTTGTTAACCGAAAGTTTAATATTCACTCAAGCTGGTTTACCAGCACCGTCTTCCAACCCCTGACACGCATCTTCCTCCCACTGCACAGTTCAGCCTTTTAATGTATCTCCCACCAGCCTCCTGCTTAACTTGTCAATCTGAATGAACAAAATCAGCTTTCCTCCTCTCTCCAGAATATCATAAAGCTGTGCAGGGCCAGCCCCTCTGGTCTGTCCAGCTCAATGTCCCATTAGTATCCCATAGCAGACGCACAGGAGAAAAATGGGAAAGAAGGTAAGTATAGGCAGATACTTTCCCTGGCATATCTTCCACATCTCCTGCAGTGGGAAGTTTAGAGACTTCTTCAACCATAGGTTGTGTTCAGAGCATTTTGACCAAAGGACCTGTCCTCCATGAACTTAGCTAACTACTGTTACAACTCTATATATTTGTGCTTTTGCCCCCATAACATCCTGTAGCAGTGAGTTCCACAATTGAGTTAGGAGCTCTACTAATTTAATTATGTGTTGTGTGAAAAAATACTTCCTTCTGTCTGTCAAATCTTTTGCCTGATAATTTCATTGGATGTTCTCTCGTCCGTTCTTCAGTTGTCTTCAGTATTTAGTATAGGCTGTCAGGCGTTTGCCCCTGTGAAAACTGTTTGGCAGAGGTTATGGAATGGGATCAACTACATTTTCGATCTCTTAGCTCAGGGGCTCTGGCAGCTTCCTTCCCACAGCTGTCCTACACCTGCCCATGTGAGAGAGAGAACACATTAAAAAAATTGAAGTCCCAGGGTCTCACCAGCTGTTTTTCTTTTACATGAGACATCCTGGGGAGAGAAGAAATTATTTTCTAAAAGGAACTTTGGAATCAGATCTTTCCCTTCTCCAAGTTAATACAAAAAAGGAAGGAGGCACATCCTGCCTGTTCTGCAGTTTTACAGATCCCAGATGCTGACTTCACTTGAGAATATTTTGCAACAGGATTTCATACTGTAGAAAACGGCTCAACAATTGGATCTGAAGGCAGGAATGAGCAATTGGATGATTTAAGAAGCCTTTGTGCTTTCTAGTTAACAGGAGAGAAGGTTGGGGGCAGCCCTGGGGCTCAGGCTCTCCCGATCTCTCCCAGGGGTGCCTGTCTCGCTACTGCCAGGCTCTAACCTGCCTCTGCCCCAGCCCTGCCCACGGGCAAACTCCTTACACTCCATCTTACAGAATCGTCCTTGAAACACAGCCTGTGCCTGGCTTCCACACCTGCTCCTCACACAGTTCGCAAACAACTTCTTTTTTTTTTTTTTAAAGGTAAAGATGTAGAACAGGGTTTTAACACTTTTATAGCCCAGAGAAGCTCACATGGGGTCTTGCAGCACAGATTAAGTATCAGGTTTGTGAAAGGTTCCCCAGTTTCTTTTTCTGCCACACATTAAACCTCACTGAGTTCAAGCTTGATTTTTGAAAACTACTTTTATATTCCATTTTCTGAAAGTAACTCAAGCTAGACCCTGAGAACACACCAACCAGAATAATTCTATGGTGTCTCTTTCTTTCTTTTGTTTCACGAGTCACAGATCAGTGCTGCAGTGTCTGGGCTGCACGTTATCATGGGAATATTTGATGCTTTCAGTGGAACAGAATTCCCCCTGCTTCCCTTTCCCTCACATTGCCCTGCTTTTCTTGAAATTTTGTAAAAATCATTTTATAAAAAGTTCTAGATCTAAGCTACTTGACCTCCGTTTCCCAGTATATTTTCCCTGTTTTGTTTTCCTGTGTCTCTCTAAGCAAGTTCTCAGTATTTCCACAAAAAAGAAGAATACAATTTAATAGAAGGTGAAAAGGCTCCCAGGCAGCCTTTTCTGAGGAGCACAGAAACCCCTACCTGCTGACTCAGCAGCTCCTCCCACCACACAGGAGGTCACAGACATTGTTCAGCCACTTCTTGATATTAGTGAGATGGTAGAAATTGTATGAAATCTCTCCTATTTCAATTAACTTATCGAACTGATAACTTCTATGCAGTACTTGCAATATAATAAGCATATGCACATACATATTGCAGTTAAACAAAAACATAATGGACAGATCAAAAGAAATAACTAGTTACAAATCTCATTCAGCCCAGAGTGCCTGAATATTTCATGAATTACAAGTTTTCATCAGACTGAATTATAATATTAGTAATTTATCTTCTTCTAGGCTTTTTCTCCCCTTCTCATATAAATGATTTTTACCTCTAACACCGGGAAGTAATTGCTGAAACCACGAGTTTAGAAGCGAGTGGAAATAGATAGACTGTGACTCTGGCTGTAGCGTAGTGAAATTATAAGATACAAGGCAGCCAGTGTCCTTCTAAATATTACATGATGTTTATTCTTTGGGGGAAGTCCCTGACACGCTCTGAAGGCAGATCCTCTGTTTGCCTGGGGTCCTGCTTTCCTCCAGGGAGGATGGATTTGGATTGCAGCCATGGAGTTAGTACCAGCAGAGGCACACACTGGACACACAGCCTGTTTACTTTGATTAGTTTGCATTCTTCCCATTATTTGGGCCTTGCATGCCAAACAGAGGTTAACCAGCGTGAAACAAAGGTCTCACTCATTAGTGCTCAAAAAAGTTTTTGCCGACCAAACGAGGCCAAAGAGGAATGAAAAGCAAAGAAACTGTTTTGGACACATGCTCTTGAGGAACCAAAATATTTTCATTTTTTGGAATGGAGAAAGGAGCCTTGAATTTCTGCCTATCGCTGGATCCTCCAAAGCTACCCTGATCGTCTCAAAGAACCTTATCATACCCCAAAACGGACACTCTGAACATGGTGTTGGCTTGGATTATCTTAAGTTACCAGTACAAACAACTGCCTCCCGGGTAGAATCCATGGGGAAAAGCACAGGGAAATCATTTTCATTCGTACAGCATCTCTTTGCTCATTTCAATGCGGCATGTAACAGTATAGTAGTTTGAGTTATTCATGCATTCCAGATCTTGTAATCGGCTGTTCCTGTGTGAATACATCCATTAAAAACAAAAGCCCCTCCAAAAGTGCATGTGGCAGCAAATACTAATTTTTCTGTAAGGAGAAGCTCCATTTTTTTCCCTTCATTTGTTCCCATGAACTCTCCTTCCCCTCCCCAGTTGATCATAATTTCTTTCAGAATATTGTGCACTCAGGTGAAAGCATCAAAATGCAATGGTTATAGGTGCATAATTACTTGTGATATTTATAGAGGTTCTCCAGTGCAATTTCTGCATGTACTTATTAAGTTCTGCCCACACAAACTCCAGAAAATAACACGTTAAGCTTAGCTTGCAGAGGGTTTAAAAATATAAAAATATTTTCCATAAACTGGCAGCAATTCCAACACTAAGTAATGTATTTCATTCATGTCTAACTCGCTGCATTTCCTGCTTTCTTGTCCCCACATTTAAGCAAGAAGGAGAATTTGCTACCTGTGCTTATTCTTAAATTAGGAAAAATAAATACCTTTTTATGAAAATACGTAATGATCCTCAAACACTCTGGTTTTGCCAGAAATTTGCACAAAGAAGTAAGAACATTGTACCACCCCTCTTATCTTCACATGTAACCTTTTGCTCCCAGATTAACATCAAATCCGTTTTGTAGAAATTGATGGGTTTTTTTGGCTAACACAGGATCAGCAAGTGTAACCCAGAACTGTTGGCTCCTGGGTTACAATAGGCACAGCCTTGGGGCTTTATCTGGCCCTGCTTATAAGAAATGTTATTACCCAGAGGACTGCACAGATGACTTGCCTGGGGGTCGGGGGCTTCCTGGTGTTTACATATAAACACATATTTTAAAACAGGCACATGACCACGCTTCTTTCTTAATTGCATTATTAATTATTTACTGGAGAGCGCAATCAATAAACTGCCAGGATCAATTTTGCTCTTCTCTTGTAACTACGGACCCAGGGGTGGATTCTGGATCCTGTCAGGCTCGGGCCACCCCTGTGTGTGCAACGCAGGCGGCCGAGTCACGGAGCTGCACCTTGTCCCCACAGACTGTAAACCCACTGTCGAGTCTCAAACCCCCTCCTCCTGAGAGCATATTGAAGTCATTAACGTCAAGGGAAAAAGAGCCAACCAAAAAATCAGCCAACTCTATGCTTATTTAACGACCTAGAATTTTTGCATTATTTAACAAAGCGAGGGAAAGGAAGGCGATAGGTGTCTCCTTATCTTTTCTTTCAAGAATTTACCAAAAAAAAAGTTATTAACCTAATGGTTACAGGAAAAAGAAGCAGAAGGATCTCTGAGTGGATCAGCCAGACTGCAGACAGATTTGATTTTGAAAAGGGTATGATTTCTAATGAGCATGGCTTTTTCCTGTGCTTCTTCACATTGTCGTGAACTATTCTCTTTGTTCTTCTGGCAGACAGATAAGTTTAGGAGTTAACAAGCTAAAATCTTGTAGATGTTTTTAAGAACTGTAACAAAGGCTACTCTGGATCCTCACAGTTCAGAACTGCATCTTTCTATTTTTTGGAGTTCCTTGCTCTGTGCAAAGAAGCCTTTGTCCAAAGATGATCCCTCAGATCATTAAATCCAATAAATTTGCTTTTCAGGAAAAGGAATACTTAACAATTGCGTGTATGAGGGAAAAAATAAGTGCTAATTAGTGGAACAGTCCAAGAAGGAAGAGGAAAAGCATTCTTAGGCTCTGTCCAGGTTGATATTTACAGGTGTACATTTCACAGGTATTTGGAAGGAGTAAGCAAAGGAAAGCTTCTACAGATACCATGTATAGTCTCCAGAAAGGTAGCCTCTAGTCAGTTTATGTCACAGGATTTTTAAAACAGCAAAGCAGAGTGAGCGTTTCAGCCTACCATGAACATAAAGGCTTGAAAATTATCCTCATGCAGTCATTACTTATGTATTCTGTAATCTTTTTCTTTTTTAAAAATATTTTGCAGCTCTGAAGATTGCAGTTGTAGATATTTATCATTCCAGGTTAAAGGAAAGGCAGAGAAGAAAAAAGTGAGTTTTCAACAACAACTGTGTTCCTTTGCTTCGTTACCATGTTTTGTTCCTCACTGTTTTCCTGTTACTAAACATAATTGATTTCCTCTAGCACCCCTCCAGACCTTTCCCATGCACAAAGACCTCCTGCTATGAGATTTGCATGACAGGCTTCGTCTTGGATCTGTGGTTCTCCTGGTCATAGATTAAGATCAGGCTTTAGCAAAGGTAGCAGCCCAGAAAACACAGATCAACAGACCCTGATACTTATTTGTACGCATGGTTGGCAGAGGAACTCTCCTTTAAACTCTCAAAACCAAGTCATTAATTGTGAAAAGTCTATTTTCCAGACCTTTCTAGTGCATGAAAGTCATGTACACGGTGCTCTTCACATTACCCTCCCAAATCCATTTATACTTAATAGCTAAGTTTCTAGCACACCTGATGAGATCACGGAGCCATTTTGCAGAATGAGAAACTGAAATACTACCTGGGAAACGGGTCACAGATCCAGGACTAGGAACCAGAAAAAAAAAAAAATAGGCAAATCTCTGGTTTATGTAATGCTAATGGAGTGCACATAATTCATTTTCTACTTTAGAGAAAAAAAAAAAAAAAGAAGCTGCCAGTCTGTGACTCATTGCTAGACCCCCCACTTTCTTCATAGAAATGGTTTGCATCGTTATTTTTAATTCTTAGTGGTCCATAAGTTAGTTTTCCACAGTGTGTAATGAAGATAACTACATTGCTGACGTGAGTTTGAATAATTTATTCAGCTCATTTGACAGCTTTTTAGAATGACTCAATCTATTCATTAAATTCAATTTTATTATAACTTTCAAATACTTTGTTCAATATTTAAAATTATATCTTGCCGTATTACTTTGTGCTGGAAGAATTAGTGATTTGGATTAAGACTCCTCCATTCCTTCTCATAATACAGCATAGTTCTGCTAAATGACAGGTAAAAGTTGCTATGTATTGACCTGGTTCTTTCTAATTCATAAATACAATAATATTGATGTGGTATAATTTCCATTATGATAAATCATGTCATACTATAAGAAAGTGCCATGAGACTCAGTTACATAAATCAAACCAGTGTCAGTTTTTGAAAAGTTTCTACAGCAGGATGGGCCAAAGATCTGGAAAATGATATAAAAATGCTGATGTCACTCTCAGAAAGTCTTCTCTACATGGGGCAGGAATAGTCTTTTATACATAGTAAAGAAAATGTAATGGAGTTTGTAGAGCAAATTCCAACTTGACCTTGACAAACCCAGCTTTGTAATATCTCTTATCATTTGCAAAAGTCGGGTGTTTATCGAATCACCACGTAGCAATGAGCACATGACGTTTGCTGAAACCTGTCACAAATCTATGTGTCATGGGCTTCTAAAATATCTTACCTGCCTTTTCACTCTGCTCATTTCCCTCACCCTGTCGGGAACATTTCAAACTTATGAGTTAGCTAAATCAGTTTCCTCTTTTAAACTGTCATGGAAAAATTCCTTCCTTCTGCTTCCCGTGGTGAAATTTACAGTCCCTCCCTCACCCATGCTCTAGCAGAAGGACATTTGTCTCTCTGAAGCTGGAAATCATTCTTCCTGGGACATTCCTGTACCTCCAATGTTGGAAAGACTAGTTGCAAGACACTGTAGATGAGAAATCTGTGCCTGAAGAAGCAATTTCAAACCTTTAAAGTGATTGTAGCTCCCTTTGTGCCGAGTGCTGTCAGCGCTGGACTAATGCACAGCACTACCCCACATTTACCCCTGATTAAAGCCGTGCTGCGTCACCACATCATGTTTCTCAGCTGGCCAGATCAAGGGTTATGGAAATTTCATATGCATTTAGTTTTAGATCCCTCTGATGGTCTAAATCAAAGTTTCTTCTGAAGCCTTTGTATCTATGAGCTAATACACAAGTTAATGCCTTCTAGTAATACCATTTTGCTCTCAATTACAGAATTATACGAGATCATGGCCTAATCAACCTCAGAAAATTTCAGAGTGAGTATCGGGTGTAACTGCTTAACTTTAAAGCGGCCTCTACTCGGGAAGCAGAATTTCGCCTGTTCACTGGTTCCAGTGCACCAGTGTGGTTTATTCATACTGGACCATACTCGAATGGTTGGAATTCCAGCAGATTTCCTGCCCCGACTGTTTCCAGCCATCTGGCTCTAACTTCTCCCTGCTCAGTGTTTTAGTAATTGCCTCAGAATTGCTCTTCAGAAGCATTTCGGGCTCCACTGAGTAGGGAAAGAAGTGAAGGAGAAACCTAGGCCATTAAAGTGCATCTCACTATTCTAAAAAATGATCAAACAACACTTAAATATCATCCTTTTTGCCCTTTGAATTTTAAGGGCTATATAATTTTGTTGCTTTTTACTCATCAGTTTGTAGTTGTGACACCAAAACGGCCAAGAAGTGAACCAAATGTAGATTTTTGGGCAGTTCGGAGGCTGGCAATTAGTTCAGGCTCCACTGAATTTATTCTCACAGTAATTGTGGTAAGGTGTGTCACTTTTTTCCCCCCTTTAGTTTTGGAAAGGCGATATCCAAAGGAGGTTCAAGACCTTTATGAAACAATGAGACGATTTGCACGAATTCTTGGACCAGTAGAGCATGATAAGTTCATTGAAAGCCACGCATGTAAGTAGTTTGAGGATTTTAGCATATATGTCCTTCAATAAGCATAATGAGTGGTTGCATCATCTACAACCTTTCCTAAATATATACCACTCCAGGAGGTTGTTTTTCTCCTCCTCCCCCATTTCCCTCCCTCAGAAAAACAAATACATTTGTGGTTTGATACATTAAATGAGCAGCAAGTGGGTTTTTTCCACTAAACTCTGAGCTCTTTGTTTGATTTTTCACTTGACTGAACATTCTGGTCATGTGTTAGCAGTAGTATTTTCTTATCAAAAGACCACTATTCATTTACTGGGACTCTGTAGCACCGAAAGAACAAAATCCCTAAAATTTATGTCTGTGTTGAGAAATTGGGTGCTGACAGCAAATTGTGAATTCTTTGAAAGATACATGTTAAATTATTATATGTGTACATAATTATATGGTACAGCTGTCATTATGTCCCTTACCTTAAAGGGAGAGGCATTGTTCTGTCACCGAATCATCTCCAGTCTTTATGCATAATCACAGCACGCACTTAGGCAGATTCCAGTACGAGTCATTACATCCTGCTTCATTCTCTGACTTAAACTGGGAAAAATCGCTGCTCATTAGACAGAACAAAACATTTAAACAAGTTGGGACTGTATTCTCAGGACACCCTATGTGAAATACCAAAAGTATGACCCTGCAGAATTGTGAGTCCGGCATGTGAGCGTTACTCCTGGAAATTAGTTTTGCTGTTGGAGTGACAGCGGAGTCCTCGGGTTGACCTGATAGTCAGGTACACGCGTTACACGCATCTGAGTACAAGGAGTAAACAAATTCCGGAGAGGCAAACTTGCCCACTGTAAAACTAAGCACTGCCTGAAGCTGGCTGAAATAAAGCTCCAGGCTGTGAATGGCGCTGAGCAAAAGACATACGAGTATTTAATGTGACTACAAAAAAAAAAAGAGTCACCTGCCAGGAAAAATTTTGGATGGTCCAGCTATGAAAATCACGATTCAAAGACAATATTCGACGCTATAAGGAGCCTGGATGGTGTATTTTTTCAGTACCTTCCAGAAATCCTACATTATCATTTGCTTTGTCTAGAGTAGGGCAAAGGAACTGTTAAGGCACGAACAAAAAAAATTTTCTGAGCACACATATGCTAGAAACCACTTTTAAATCTGTGATCAAGGAGTGTTAGGATACTGAGTTTGAGCCCTGACCCAGACTTGTGCAGGGAGGTTAACCCCATCAGTGGTTCTGTAGACTTCAAAGCCAAACTGTGCAGACAAATAAGAAATCGCGACGTACCCCACAGCTCACTGCCACCCCCACTGACCCACATTTGTTTTCTGGATTTCCCTTCTGCTTCCTCGTGGGGTGAAACAGTGGAATTTGAGCTGCGAAGGGAAATAAAGCGACTCCAGGAATACAGAGCAGCAGGAATCACCAATTTCTGTAGTAAGTACCTGATGCATTATTCAGCCCGTTCCCATTCATCAAGGCGCAGAGGGATGATTTTACAACACTGAGGATACGTTGAGTAAAAAGACACTTTTTTTTTTAAATGCATTTGCCTAGCTTTTTAACTGAACAAGGCTTTAGCAATAATGCTTCAGTCCAGCTGTGCTTTTTTGAGCCATCAGCTTGGAGAACGCACTGTCTAGCAGAGCTCTGCTTTACTCACCACTTTGCAAAAGGTTCAGAAAAAAAAAAAAAAAATATATATGTCATGGCCCAGTGGTCTCTAGAGCTTTATCTCTGGGCACTTGGGACTGGTATCAACAAGTGTGATATCTGGAGAGAGGGCTAAAACTTCCACATAAATGACATGGCCTGTTTTATCCTGGAATTGTATCACGGAAGCCTTTTTTTGTTTGCTTTTGGCCCGAATTTAACGGGGGAGGGGTGCGGGGCAGAACCTAATACATTCCCATGCCAAGTAGTTGTCATGAGGGAGAACAGCAGAGCCCGGTCCAGAGCTAGAGAACAGTTTCTCACTTATTTCCTAAAGCAGCAAAAAAACCAACACTCCAAAAATTTGGATAGAGGCAGCTGGTGAGAAGGTGGTCTGTGTTTGCCGCAGGTGCCAGAACGTACGATAACCTGAAGAAGACGCGAGACGAGGAGCGCCTGAAGCGCACCATGCTCTCCGAAGTCCTGCAGTACATCCAGGACAGCAGCGCCTGCCAGCAGTGGCTCAGTCGACAAGCTGATATGTAAGACCCTCATTTCTCATACCCCTGCTTTAGTCAGGTGCATCCAGTGCATTTTCCTGCCTGATACCATCAAATACATTCCCCATTTATTACAGAAGGAACAGGAAAATTCAGAAGGGCGAGAAACTCTGGTTAGCAGCAGTAGTGCGTGTTGAAGTGCAGACAAGAAGATGACTAATAAGGGCTCAAAATCTGTTTTCTGTAGTTTATATTTCAGGAACTTAACTGCTGTTAATAAAGTCAGGGAGGAAAATAAGGTCTTTATGGATATTAATGAGGGCGCAGATGACACTTGAAATGTTTCAGATGATTTTAGATGCAGCAGCATTATTAATGTGTAGTCACCCTGCTCAAGCACTTTGATTTCAGGAGCAAGCTGCAACGCAAAGGAAGTGCATCCTGTAGGCTATGTGGTCTGGGAAGATGATTTGGAATGTCCCCAGTCAGTTTCCACTGAATTTTTTATTTTGTCCCCCCACCCCCTTTTTCAGACATGGACTTCAACCTGGGAGCGCAGAATATTTAGAAATTCTGTTGACTTCAGATCAGGGCCTGGCTTATGCAAGTTGAATTGTGTAATTATTAAAAGTCGGGGGAAAAGTAGTTTCGGGGCCAATATATGCAGTTATTCTTAAAAAAAGACATAAAGGCAACTTGAAAATTTCCTTTCTTTTCAGCGATTCCGGCCTGAGTCCCACGGTACCAGTTCCTTCAAATTCAGGTAACTGTTAGATGATGGTCTATGATAAAAAGCCAGCCATTTTGATACCATTCTGACAGCTGGAGAGAGACTCTCTTGCTGGAGTGCAAAAGCGTCAGCTCTCAAGCCTCTTGGTTAGAGCACTGCTCAAGTCAACATTCCCTCAGTCTGCAACTCATTCCATATCCAAATCCTGTTGGGTTTTTGCTGATTTTCTAGATTTTTCTGACTACGGATGGAAAATTCCATCCTAAAGCTACATTAACAAGGCAGGAAAGAATTTTCACATGAGAACACAATTTTATCTTTAAAAGATAAAGCTAATCCAGTTTTTTAATGAAGCCGTATAGCACATACCAGAGCAATATGAACCTGACAGAAAGCAGATTTGGGAGGGCAGAACACCAAAAAATAGTTGTCAGAGAAGCAGGCACTGGTTGCAGCATCACGCAAGTGACAGAATGAGATGACACAGGTTGCCTGTGCAACTTGAGTATTCCTTTTCTGTGAATATATTTTTATATTTTTGAATTCTGTAATCATAAATTACAGGGTTTTTTTCCACCAAGAGGACCCCTACTTCTTTCAGTGCCCAGTAAGGACAGCTTCAGGGGCCAGTCAAGGCCCTCGTGAACAAGACTCCTATAAAACCCCATGTCATGTTGAGGTGACAGGATGGCACGCAATGAGTGAGACCAGGATAAAGTTTTACTGAAGGCCATTAAACGTTGCCAGGGAAAACTGGCTTTTAGCTCTATCTCTGCATCCAGTTTTTATGTGGATGCCAATAAACCACTTCAACCAAACTTCTCAGAGGTGGCCACAGAGTCTATACGTTCTTCCTCATTTCTGCTAGGAGGCTTGGAAATTTGGGTCAGAATACCAAGCAATTAGTCATTGCAGAAGTCAATAGGCACTATGTTTTAAATGTATTTGGTGGTAGCTAAGATGTGGTGTTTCGGAGAGAAGACAGCACTGTCTATCTCAGGCTGGGCATGGAATGAAGTCCATGAAACAGGGACAATATCCCCTCAGCTGAAGGGCTAGTATAAAGAATGAAATTACTTTTTTGTTAAGAATTCCATGGCCAGTGAAGGAGAAGAGCCCAAGAGAAGATGAATTGTTTTGCCTGTGGAACTCAGATAGCATGCAGTGTTTACAACCACTGCCACATGTTGAACAAAACCCAAACAAAATACCATATAGTCGGTAATTAAACAAACATCCTGCATACTGAATAAGGCAAGGATACTGCGGAAAACCTGCCACGTGCCTATATAATTAAAGGCTGCATCATACTGAATATACAAGAGGGCAAATTAGTGTTGCTTAACTTTACTTCTAGATTTTGAGATCTTGACTTCACAGCCTGACTGTGTTTTCTTTCATGTAGTTTGTGTGTGTTATTTCCTAGGTTTATAAAACAGTGAAACCAAATTCTGTCATGCCTCCTCATAGCACATTCCAGGCCATAGAAAGAGGGAGCAGCGCTGGGAAATAGCTTCCTCTGCACCTGCCAGAGACACTATTCCAGCTTCTTTCCAGTCCTTCAGTTCTCTCTCCGATCAGGCTCCCTGACAGCACAGGGGCAATAGACTTTCTAAAAATGGAAATAAATAACCCTGGCTTTATTCTGAGCTTTGGAAGTTAAAAAAAAAAAAAAACAAGCAAAAAAAAAACCAAAAACAAAAACAAAAAACACAAAAACAAAACAAAAAAAAAACAAACAAAAAACCACTATGAGAAAAATAAAAACAACCACAAACCTGCAAGTAAACAGCCCTTGTGAAAGTTGAAGCTGCACCAGTTAAAGTTCAGCAGTTATAAACAATGGGGAAAGTGAGAACTACCAGACTCCCTTGTGCCAGACATTTCTTTCAGTTCTGTTTATTGTAACTGACAAAAGTAAATTCATGAAGTGCATTTGCTTTACAATATCTGCATCATATTTAAAGGCATTTAAAGACAACTCTGCTTCCTGAAATTGTCAGAGAAACTGGCTGCTCGTCACCCCAATAAATAACCTCAGCGTCCTCGCCAGCAGCTGGTTTCAGGCCAGCTGGGAGGTGGTGGTGTGTGTTGGGCACCCCCAGCACCCTCCACTGCCCTTCCTCATGGGAGGTGCAGCCTGGCTTAACCCCAGCTAGTGCCAGTTTGACAGAAAACCATTGTCTTCCAGTTCCTCCCTTCCAGTGAGCCAGGGTTCACAGCGCCAGAGTCCTCACGCAACTATTCACAGTGTTGTGACAACGATGTCAGTTGCAAAGTCACACCTTTTATCAAATCAGTGCAGTTTTTACGTTAAGCCCTAAATACCCCTGTCTATAAACACTTAGATCATACTGGGTTAACGTGACAGGGATTTAACACGCCTAAGGAACAGCCCCTGCCAAAGTGCTCAGGGTTCCTCAGCATTCTCCTTTCTCATCCCCACAGGCCGACGCAGCGCCCCACCGCTGAACCTCACCGGTCTCCCAGGCACAGAGAAACTCAACGAGAAGGAGAAAGAGGTGAGGAAAGGAATGGAAAGATAATCTGTATAAAACTTCACAGCGCAGGGGGGTGCTCACTCAAACCACCTCTCTCAGGTGCAGTGAATACACCTCCTCTGCATGCCCTGACTACTCCTCCCTGCTCACAAAAGTCATTCAGGTTTTCCAGCTGGCTTCTTAATTTCAATTACTGTACTATACATACAACAGAGCTCCAGCAAATTAGCTTATTCAGCAAAGACGAGCACCAAGGTGCTATTACGTGCTGTTATAACATCCCACGTGTGACATCCTCTCTCCCTCCCTCATGAGAGCGGGGTGAGCAGAAGGGTTATTTTTTCTTAATGAATGCTGGTCTTAAAACCAGCCGAGAATTTCATCAAGGGCTTCACTGGACAGATCACAAATAGCAGAGCTCTTTCCATATTACAGATATCTCACAGCCAGACCTCAACCAATTATGGTTGGCTTTTCGCTGTTAGACTAACGTGAAACATGGAGGCAATGACAGTATATTCATCTTTTAATTTTTTCCCCATATTTCTGCTTTTCAATGCATACACCAAGGTTTTTTTTATGCTTGTGTGGCAGAGGATGGATTCTGGCTTTAAGTGATGGGTTTTAGCTTGACCTGGTGTTGGGGTTCACAGCCCCACATAGAGTGCTCCTGCACAGTCACCTAAAGAAACCAGAGGCTCAGTTCCTTCTGCAGCCCAGCACAGGCCTGTCCTTTATTCAGTGAAAGGCAACACTGGAAAACTGTTGAAATAAGAGATTTTTTTTTTTTTTTTTTTTTTACTAGAAGTCAGTATCTGTCCTAAGATTGTCTACAAGGCAGATTGCCATGTTGGTGAAATGCAGATGCATTTCAGACTTTTCCCTCTGCGTGGAAGCTGTTTCCCCTTCACTGGAGATGGCAGCATTGAAAATCAGATCACAGATTCACCATGGAACATGGCATTTCTGGCTCCATTCAGCATATAAATAATTGTGACTAGGACATTAGCGTGTACAGGGAATCTGATTTCCTTGTCAGCTGAGACATAAAGTCTGAGTTCCTCTGAATTCTGCAATTTCCTATCAATGAGGAACAATCATTAAGCATTTCTTATTAAAAGGAGAAGACAGCCAGTATCTCCACCGGGAGCAATCCAGCGCACCATCTAGAAGGCAGCTGGTGTTTGGAAGGGAAATAGGACCGTTGCACCCCAACAGCAGAGCACGGGGGTTTTTGAAAGCACTTCCTTTTCCTGAACTTCCAGAACCCCTAATGCCCTCCCTGTGCGGTTTCCACCCTGGGCTTCCGGAGGGGGCAGGCGTTGTGTGCGTAGCTGCTTTTGTAGAAAGGTATTAAAGACTTAGTCTGCAGGGGATTAATAGACAGATGCCCTCCCTGGCGCTCCTCCAGCACGCTGAATTGCTGGTTGTGAGTCTCTCTGGCATGTGTACTTCCCCGGGTTTGTAAAGAACAACGCCCACACAGGACACACTCATCCTTACGCTCCTCTGAGCCCAGAGCTTGCTTTCATCCTCCTCCTTTATTTTTTTAAGTCAGGAATGTTTTTGAATGCAGCAGCCAGCAGGCTCCTCCCCTCCCTACCTGTGGATGGAAAGGGCTCGTAATGCAATCCCTGTGCGCCTCCCCCATACGAAAAAAAAAAAAAAAAATCACCAACACATTTCAAGTGTTTTCAGAAAAATACTCTCAATGTTACTCCCCCAACAGGGATCGCAGAATGAAAGCGCCTGACGAGCATTAGTGTTTATTAACTTCACCTTTTGTTTTCCAGCTCTGTCAGATGGTGCGGTTGGTCCCTGGAGCCTATTTAGAATATAAAGCTGCCTTAGTGAACGAGTGTAACAAACAAGGAGGGCTGAGGCTGGCGCAGGCCCGGGCGCTCATCAAGATCGATGTGAACAAAACCAGGAAAATCTACGACTTCCTTATCAGAGAAGGGTACATCACGAAAGCCTGAGGACAGGCATCGGCATACGGCTGGAGCGGGCAGATGCAGAGAAGCTTTGAAGTCACTTTGACAGCGCCGAAATATTTTAACAGCGTTGAATGAAGGACATTTCCTTTTGTTTAACATCTTTTAGGGCTTTTTTTTTTTTTTTTTTTTTTTGGTAAAAACAAGTAGGGAGCTTTGTTAAATTGTATGAATACTGACATTTCTTTGTCTGGGTTCTTTTGATTCTGCTGTTTAACACCGATGTTGTCAGAATTATGCTGGAAAGAGTCATATGCTATATAAGCTAATCTTAAATGTGAATGGGCATTCATTTCCAACACCTCTCGTAACTAAAAAGAGAACCACGGTACTTTTATGCTGACAGTGACCCAGAATAAGGGCAGAAGAGCAGCATGTAATGAGAGTCACACTTTGACTTTGTGCGAGTACAGGGCTATAGAAACACCATCCCCTCCCTTCTTGTACTCCTTCCTAAAACAGCCATGGCTTTCAAAGGAGGTAGCGCATGCCCGAGGGTGTAAAAATAGAGCTCGCAGTGATCCAGTCTTTTTAACTTAATTGTGATAAAGGATGGGAAAGGACGTGGCAGGGAAGCTCCTCAACAGTTGTTACTTTTATGTGATATTAGCACATATCACAGCATGAGCACCCTGTACAGACCAATAAGCTTCATCTGCTCCCGACTGGATTTGGGATTGTCAAGTTATATATAGTCCCTCAGCTTCAGCCTGTGATGCTCGGGCTCGGTGGAAAGGCTGGATGTTACACCCAGAGCAGCCTTTCAGAATGTAAATAAGAGACGCTCCGTATCCCAGCGTTCTCTCGGAAAAGATAAGAAGGGAAGAGAGCGACAAACTGCCCAGAGCCCTCCTCAGCCCTGCCTGCCCTCCCTCAGTTTACCCCATTAACGGCGGCGTGCCCGGGTGACCAACAAAGCAACGATGAGATGCAACAAGTTCCTACACACACACACAACACCCTGTCACGTCAGATGATCCATCGTACGACTTCAATACAAAGCATTTGTGTTTCAAAATACAGTTGGATGATGAAGACGGTTCTTTTCAGATGCAGCTTGGGATGATTCACTAGAGAGTAAACTCTTTATCAAAACAGCTTCCATTGCTGCGTACAGCTGAAATAACACCCCACCAGTAACCAACAACCAAAGCAGGTGGGATATTGGATCCTCTCGAGTTTGGGATCTCATGGTAAAGCCTGAGCTAGAGCTGGACTGATACCTGTTTAAGGTGTTTAGGTTTGGGATTGGGTTTTTTTCCCCCCACGAGTAGTTATCCTGCATACCTGAACTGAATGTGAAGCGTTTTGGTTCATAATAAAAATCAAAATGTCTTGAAACAATCTTACATCCACGTCTCTGGACTCCGGGAGGGACTGTAAAGGTCGTGCAACTGCCTGTATCTGTACCCATCAGCTTCTCACCAAGAGAGAGGAGATAAATCTCAACAGTGGCTGGATGGATCTGACCACTAAATTAAATAGGAATATTTTCTTGGTAAAGGCGAGCACCAGTAATAAATTACACGTTGAAGATTAAAGTCTATAGAAATTGAGACTGTATAGGCTGGGAACGCCAGCACCATGACCATCCATGGCCACACACACCCCGCTGAGGACACCGGCAGTCTGAGCCAGCGACCCAGCACCGCAGATGCACCGATGGCAGGATTTTGGGTACAAATCTGAACCGATTGTAGCACCAGCTGGGGCCAGATGGACTGGCGGGGTGGGGGCAGACCGGGACAGGGACCTCTTCACCCAAGAGCTTTCAAAGCATTTCCAATAAAATGAAACCCAGCGAGCAGACACCGAGCTCAGCTGCGCTGGTTTTGGAACAGGGTGTCCTTTCAGCAGGAGGCTCCTCCAGGGCACAAGGGCTCAAGCCAACCCCAGCAGATCCCTGTCCCTTCGGTGACAATCGCTACCGAGGCTTCCTCCCCTCCACGCTCCCCAGCGCCATTAAAGAGAGAGGAAAGAAAAGCCAGCGCTCGGGCACAGCATGGTCCCTCTCCCCATCACTTCTGTCCCCCTCCCAGCTGGGTGGGCGCTGCCGTGGCCCCTCTGAACCATTTTCTGACACGCAGGGAAGGGGCTTTTGGGGAGAAAAGCCGTTCCCCGAGCTCCTGGCCGCCTCTCTGCCACACCGCTCCCTCCTCCTTTAAATCCCGGCTCCTCTCCGATTCCTCACAAAATGTCTCCGTCGCCGCCTGCCAGACCCGGCTCCAGCCTCCCAAGAGCTGGCTGTCATTTGGAGAGGCTTTGAAAAGGGGGTGTGTGGGGGG
>JAHREE010000452.1:563627-619547 GCA_033628505.1 Tringa tobata
CTCAGCGCCGGAGTAGCTGCTTTGGGCAACACCAGTCATCGATGAGTGGCATTTGGCTGTAGGGAGGTCGGGAAGGATTATAACCTGTTCGACTGGGCAGCAAATGAGTCTTTTATTCTGAAGCTGGGGGTATTGACAGATGTCCTAATATCATGTTGCAAGTTCAGTTTATCCCTAATGGCACTGCCACAGGGATGGTGGAGGGATTAGCACTGACAAAACAGTGTTTTCCCTTATGATACACCGGATCAGCTGTCCCTCCTCTGGCAGGGAGTTGATTCCTCCCCCTGGGCCTCTCCATCCACCTTGGTGCGTGCCACCTTCCCGGTGGTGGGGACAGACTCCGTGGTGCTCCGGTTCCTAAGCAATATAAAAACAGGAGTCCCCAGTTCGGAGGGTGTGTGCCAGTTCCCACTGGCAGAGATCTGCTGCCACGGCTGGGCTCACGGTGAACGTCAGGAGGGGAGCACTAATGCAGCAGGTTTTAATCGATTTAATGCCTAGGAGGTGTGAATGTGCAGCTCTGCCTGTCCTTCCTGCCACCCCAGCCCCCAGGGCTCGCCTGGGTCTTGGACAGGGGCACACACATCCCACCCTTCCTCCAGAATGAATCCCCAGGGATTTCATCCAAGCCCTCGCTGCTCTGTGGGGTCGGCTCCAGCACCGCTTCCTTGTTGGTCAGGGCAATATTGAAATTTACATGGCTTAATTCAATACCTGATCCCAGCTGGAATCTCGGAGCCGGAAAGGCAGAGAGCTCTAGTGCTAGAAACTGACAAGGGGTGGGGGAAAAAAATCTTCTCTCTAAACCAGACATTATGGGAGGGAGGAAAGAAATGCAGAAGCCTACACAAGGAGGTCTCGGATAGATCTGTTTGGAGAATTGGTACCAGCTTTGTCCCAGGGAACCGGCCACGTGGCACATCTGGGCACCCAGGCAGAATTCAGGAATGAGGAGAGTGGAAAAGGCACCCGGGCATGGCAGCGGGTACCGGGAGCAGCTTTGCTCCTGCTCCCCACGCCTTGCCCCAGCAGAGCCATCTACTCAAGGGTGTTCACCAGGGCAGTGGAGAAGCCTTCTAGGCTTCCTACCACTGCTGCAGGACCTTCCTTCCAGGGTGGCTTTCCCTAGATGGTGGGGGCCATGCCTCAAACCTGGTATGGGACCTTCTCCCAGCTCCTTACCCTTCAGGTACGTGACCCTCACCACACACATGCTGATTTATCACCTCCAAAAAGAGACGCTGAGCAACCATAACGCAAACAGAAATTTTATCTGGCAGATAGGGCTCTGGTGTTTGGAAATAGCCAACAAATCCCTGAAGAGCAGCCCCAGCTTCCCAGCTGCTTGGAAATAAAGCCTTCAACTGGAAGGCAAACGCACTTCCCCCCCTTCCTTGGGCAACTCTCAGGGCTGGGGGTGGCTGCCCCAGCGGCGGTGCCCACAGAGCACTCCCTAGTGCCAGCCCTACAGCGTGTGGGCTGGTCTCACACAGCTACTCCCCCACACTACAAAAAAAAAAAAAAAATAATACCAATCAGGCAGGTTTTAGTTCCCCAGCAGGAAGGCTCCACAGGTGCTGCTGTGCTCACTTCAGCCCTGTGCCCCACAGCTGGGCAGGTTGGGGTGCCTGGACCGAGGAGAATTAACTTTCCCCTCTGTCAGCATCCCACCCCACAGCACAGAGGGTGGCTGCGGGTCCCTTCCCCTTGAGGGGAGGCTGAGCAGCGGCTCACAGGGGCAGGAATCCCACTTTGCAAAGGAAATTTGAATTTGCCCGGTGTCCCTTCTGCTGAGGAAAATAACCATCTCACCAAGCCTTGGGCAGAGCTACGGGGAGGCGAGGGGCGCTGGCCCTGCGCTGTTTACACGGGAAGCATTTGCTGCTGCGTGTAAACTTGATTTCCAACTAATTGATTAAAATTGGCCTCCCTTCCTGTTACCCTAAGCAACCCCATCGATGTGCTCAGAAGGTGACCTCATTCCTTACAGCTGCGGCGGCCGAGCTGCGCCGACCAGCCCATTCCCATCCTGCTTTTACTGCCCCCGCGCCGAACCGCTGCCTGGCCTGGGGAAGCGTGGGTGCCCCCAGGGGGTTCCTGCAGTGGGGTACATCAGGGTCAGCTTCACCAGGGGGGTGCCAGGCTTTGAGGACCCCCCCCAGAGAAGCGGGGCCGCATTCAGAGGATGCAGCAGTTGGCAGCACCCCTGGAAAAGGTCCGGGTGAGCGCCAGCGTGGAAGCACCGGACGGTTTCCAGGGCACGTTGCAGTGAATTTGCAGCTGCCTATAATTTTATGGGTTTTTGAGGTGGGCTGGCAGGGAGGGGGCACAGCCCTGCCACATCGGCAAGAGCCACAACCCCTGGTGGCACCGACCTGGTCCCAGCAGGGTCACACACGAGCAAACACGCCAGGTCCCTGTGTTTTGCCTAGCTAATAAGGAAGAGATTGTGTCCCTCCCATCAGCTGTGACCGCGCAGGACACATCCCCAGGAAAAACAAAGCTCCATCTTGCAGCACCCCCAGGGCCAGAGCCAGGCGTGGGTCTGCTCCTGCCCCAGCTCCTCTCCACTCGGACACAGGGACCAGGGGAGATCTTTCTCAACTCCACCTGCAATCCAGATGCCATCAGCTGGCACCGAAATAAGCCTTGGCGCTTCACAACAGATGATATCTCCACTCGGGGCTCAAAAACAGCCTCGGTTTTCAGCCGACTACAGAACTGACGCCACACACAACTGTGGGATCCCATTTATGCCTTCTTAAAGCTTATTTCTGGGTATTTAAAGAGCATTTCATGCACCCGACCAGAGTTTTTAAGGCATGGATGGCCACGCTGCTGGCATGTAGTGGGGTGAGCCCTGTGCTCCCGCTGCTCTCCCCAAGCAACTGCCAGGCAGAGCGTGGTGTGTTAGAGCCAGCCAGTGGCTCCAAAATAACAGACACTGCTTTAAAAAGAAAGATGGTTTGTTTTTCTCACATAAAAATCCTCTTGCTGGTTGCCGAGGGAGGCTTGTCCCCGCAGCGGGGCGGCTGTATCATGGTTTATAAATATCAGCCTGCTCTGGGTTGTGCCCGTTCCCCGTCTCGCTCCGTCCCTCCCGGCCGAGGGGTTTTGCTCCTCGCAGCTGGCAGGATCCAGCTGTCAAGCGGAGGAGAAGCATCCCTGACTGTTCCCCCTCCACGCAGCGGCGAGGAGGGGGTGGCTGCCTGGCAAGGGAGCGTGTAACGTGCCCGTGGGCAGGCTCTGCCTCCTCGCCGAGGAGCCCGGAGCGGCCTCCCTCTGCCTGGGAGAGACACGCAGGCAGCCAGGGGTCCTGGCCAATGGGCCAAACGGCATCCTCGGATGGATCCTTCCAAAAACCTTACCACCCATTGTTTTTTCCTGCTCCTTTGGTGCTGGGAGAATGGCAATCTTGGGCTGGCAGAGCACCGCTAGACATTCAGGAGCTCGTCAGCTGGGCACGTTGGTCTGATTTACAGCCAGCTCTAAGGCATGCCCTGATGGTCTGTAAACGCTCACAATGGATGCTACCCACACAACATGCATTTTGCAATCGCTCGTTAACCCCTCGTAAGTCTGCTCTGTGCATTAACCTCAGCATCCTGGGGACAGACCAAGGCTCGGTGGCACCACAAAGACTGGCTGCGAGGGCGAGGAGGCTGCTCCTGGGCTGCAGGAGGCAGCTGGGTGAGGTTTGCAAAGTCCTGGCCTTGCCCAGAGCACCGGGCACACCATCGGTGCCCATGGGCCGTGACGCAGGAGTGTCTGCTGTCACCCCTCCAAAGGCAGCGTCACAGCAGGCTGGGACAGGCTAATTAGGGTTCGTCAGCCCTGCAGCCTAGAGAGCTGGCTCAGGTCATGGGAGCAGCCCGAATGGCAGGTGTGTGGAGGAGGCAGTGCCACACCAGGGGAAACGAGACTCTGTGCTCATGGACTAAGCGTGTTTGCTCTGGGGGTGTTAAGGGAGGACAAGCCTGGGACTCGTTTCACCCATGCCCTGCCAGTTCCGTGTGTCGGGGGATGTCGTGCCCAAAACGCACCGCGAAACCTTTGGGAAGTTACCAGTGTCTTCTTGCAAGCGCGGGGGGGACCCGGTTGTGCCGGGTGCTGTATGAGCAGTGGGGCCTGCTCAGAGCTTTGGGGAGACAGATTATTATCTTGATTTAACACCTGACAGCTTCCCGAGAGGGTAACACGGCCTGCAAAGAATCAATCAGGGTTCAGTCGCAGCATCCTCTGTCACAGCCCAAATCACCCCACCGTCCCCTCCTGCTTCCTCTTCCTTTCTTTCCACCTCAAAACCAAACTGCTCGTCCCTTCTGTCACGAGGATATGCTGATGGCTCTGAACCACGCACCCGAGAGGAGTCTGTAACAGCTTCAGGAGCACATCCGTGACGGCCAAAGGCAGGAAAGCAAAGACCCCAGCAGAAGAACCAGTGAACTGCAGTCACTGCTGTGACACCCGGGAGAGCCAGGCCAGCCGATGGCCTCCAGCCCACCTCAAACTCCCATGGACTCGGCACGAGCAAGACCTGACCCTGAGAACGGCTGCAGTTCGTGCTCTCTGCTGAAATTTATTTTAAAGGCTGTTCTCCGAGACCATTTCTGAAGCAATTTGCTGTTCAGCCTGGCTAGGAAGAGCCCTGAGCAGGCTCATTCATTCAGCGCCTGCAATATTGACTCTTCTCTTTACTGCAGCATTAGAGAGCATTTGTCATCTCCAAAATGAATAACTTTCCCTCTCCTGGGAAGGGGGAGAAGGCTTGCTTTGGTACTGACATTTCACATACCCAACCCACAAACCTGCTTCGAATTCCAGATGATGCTCTGGGGATAAAACCAGGGGCTTCAGTGTCTTTGCTCTATCAGCAGAGCAGAGCCCACGACCTTCCCACACACTAAATTTGCTGGAATTTCACATGGTCGGGGGGCAGAAAGGCCTGGGAGATGCTCTCACCTCTGCCAGGTACCAGCTACATCGCCACGTTACTGACACCATCTGCAAGTCTTACTCAAGTCCCTCAGGAGTAAGTCACAGGCTCTGTTCTCAAGCCAGAGGAGCACTTAAAAAACAGAAGAAAATCCAAAGAAACTCCCCCAAAACCAGAGAAAAATCACCCAGCAGCACCAGAGTAAGAAACCAGAAGCTGAGATTGCCAACTCATTGTCTAGAGACCAACAAGGCCCTCCCTTCTGTCCTAGAGATCACAGTGTATTTAACATCTGCCTGTTTGCCTGTGCCTTTTGAGCTTTTAGAGGTGTTTTCAAGCCTTTCTCGGGAGGTCTAGGAATGCTTTCCCGTGGGAATTTCAGCCTTTGTTAGCAGGACTGCATTCCTGGGAACGAAAGCAAGAGAAACAAACTCTGGCTATTGGAAGATTTAGAAGAACAGAGCCACAAGCATCACCAGCAGCAATATTTCCAAGGGACTGGAGCACCCGATACACAAACCGTTCGTCATATTGCTTTTGAAAGCCCCTTGCCTGGAGAGGAGCTGCTCTGATGCCAAGAAATCCAGCCCAGGTGGGATACTGGTATCAAACTGGTCAGCCCTGCCAAGGCACACATCCCCAGGAGCAGCTACCACGGGCAAAGTGCCTGCTCCTTCTCCTGGTGGACCCAACCACAGATGAACCACACGGTTTAGCCTCGAGGAACAGCAGAAACACACGCAGCACCCGATACGAGCCGGCCAGACTCACCTGAGGAGCACAGCTGGGAGCGGTGGGTCTGCGGGACGAGGTCCTGGCCACGGTGGGTGCTGGAGAAGTGCCCCCGTCACCATAAACCCGCACCCGAGGAGGGTGCTGGCCGGGAGCTGCTTGGAAAGGACCTGGAGGCTTTGAAGACCAGAGTCATCTCCAGGCTGTAATTACCCACTTGCTTCCCCCACCCCTGATTATGTAGATGAAAGAAATGGCAGAACCCACCAATCTGCCAGGGAGGGAGGAGGCTGAATGGTCCCGCCCCTGTGTCACCAGGGTGAGGGACCCCCGGGACCTCCTGCCACCCCAGGGCCCCCTGCCACCCCAGCAAGCTTGAGCACGTGGCCACAGCTGGTCTCTGTGCATGGAGAAGACCAAGGCAGAGTGTGGAAAGGGGCTTGCTGTGGGTCAGGGCTGTTACAGGAGTAATTAATCCATTAATTGGAGTCAGCTCAGCAAACGAGGATGTGGTAGCAGGAACACCTGGTTGCTCTTGGCCCACCACCAGCCAGTCTTTGCCCGAAGGACAGTCTGCACCCTCTGGGAGTGTCAGCCCTTTGCAGGAGCCCACAGCCACATCCATCTCCTTTGGAGGCAGCCGTGGGTCTGGCCCCTTGGTCTGAGAGCCCCCGTCACCTCCCATCGCCTGGGTGCAGGGTGACAGCTGGGACCAGCCAGCTGAGACACCCCAGGGACACTTCTCCAGGCTTGTGAGACCGCCCCAGCCCGTGTAACCACTCATGCACTCAAACCATGAAGAAATTGGATGAGAGACTGTGGTTTTTTTCACATGAGATGGTGCAAACTGGCTGTCTCTGCTGCAGGGGGCAGAGCTGGACCCACAGCCAGCACCTCTCCCCGTGCCAGGAGCCTGCTGGCCACTGTGCTGGCCTCTTCCACCACTGTCCTTCGCAGGTGGCACAGAGCTGTGTCCCTGCCTCGTTTGAGCTTCAGCTGTTTTTCCCCCTTTTTTGCACACAGCAGTGGCTGGGGGGAGGCTTTTCACTCTTTGCCCCTCTCTCTGCCCCAGCACAACCGCGGGGAGTCCTGTGTGAAGAGCAGCGGTGCTGGGTGACACGGCAGGATAACCCGGGCGTGTTGGGAAAGGCAACTGGAGCTTTACAGGAGCCAAACAGCAGGCTTTGGGTGAGCCTTTGTCTGGAGCTGGGGCCAGGCAGGAGGGTTAGGAGAAGGTGCAGCCATCGGGACAGAGAACGACTCCCATCTGCAAACCTGGTGGTGGCTCCTCATCATCCGATGAAGGCACCGCACCCAACGTCTGCCACCCGAGGCCCCTTTGGTTCTCAGGCTCCCTGCGAGCCGGCAGCTGCTCAGCCTGCTGTGTGTGGGCAGGAGGGACCGAGGCTTTGTCACATGCCTGAGACAGCGTGTCGCAGCCGGTGGCATCCCAGCCAGCTCCTGCGAGAGCCGAGAGACACGGGAAGGGACGCTGGCACCTGCCCCTCTCCCTTAGCCCCGTTCCCCCGGCATCTGCTCCTGCTGGGGCGGGCAGGCGGCATCCTCGGCTACCAGGGATGTGGTCTGACCAGCACAGCAGCCTTATCTCTCGCTTGTATAATGAACTCCTCTCCAGAGCATTAACTCTTTCTGGGCGAGAGCTGTTCTGCTTCGAGCAGAGGCCGTGCTGCCTGGCCTTGGCCGTGTGGAACCCCACGCCAGTGGCCCGGTGGAGCTGGAACGTGGAGCTGGGGGTGAGAAGCTGCTAGTCCCACTGCCCGTCGGTCTGGGCCACCGTGCCATGGCTTCTCGGGTGCAGGCTGCGTGCGGGCGGTTTGCTGCCAGCCCGGCGGCGGCGGAGTTTGCGGAGCGAGCCCAGCCTGTCACATGCAAATGTCCGGATAAGTTGCTGCCTGCAAACAGGAACCACTTTATGGAAAGCAGCAAAACCCTTCCCATCCCGCCCCCAGGAGCAGCCGGAGCCCAGGCGCCGCAGCCTGGACGTGGGGCAGGGGGGTGCAGGCGAGTTTCGGGGCTGCACTGGGGCAGATTCGGGTGCCTCAGCCTGTGGGAATGAGGTGGGGACAATGCTGTCACACTCCCGCAGCTGCCAGGGCACCAGCAGACCCCTGGTGGGCGAGCGGGACAAGGTGCCGTGGCTCTCCTGCAGCACGGTGGCAGGTTGCCCTCTGCTAACGTTTGCCAGCCATCCTCGAGGGACATGCGGTGGTAAAAATCCCAGTTGGGTTTGTTGTTTGGCCTCCGTCCGGCTTCTCTCAGCTCCCCAGAGCCCTGTGCCGTGGCCGTGCTGGCAGCCTCCCCCAGCCATCGCGCCGAGCATCCTGCCCGGGGCACNATCCTCGAGGGACATGCGGTGGTAAAAATCCCAGTTGGGTTTGTTGTTTGGCCTCCGTCCGGCTTCTCTCAGCTCCCCAGAGCCCTGTGCCGTGGCCGTGCTGGCAGCCTCCCCCAGCCATCGCGCCGAGCATCCTGCCCGGGGCACCGAGACCCACCACCGCAGCAGCTCTCCCTTCTCCAGCCCCGGCTCCAAAGCCAAACCAGCCCATCTGCCCCGTGCAGGTTCCTTCATCATTTTAAGGCCACTCATGGGGAAACAGTCCTTCCCCAGCCTTCCCTCTGTCCTGGGGAGGGGACACAGAGGAACCAGCCCCGTGCTGTCCCCCTGCTGTGCCGGAGGTGGCCGATGGATGAGGTGCATGGAAGCAGGAGGGTCTCCCTTGCTCAGAGCAGTTTTGGGGACAGGCCTTCCTCTGCTCTCCCACGGTCCAGCGGCATTTCCCAGCTGGAATGGATGGCTGCTTCACCTGCACTCTGGGGACTTGTGTTATTTCTGGACTACCTGGAGAAATAACAGAAGGGGATGCTGTCCCTGTCCTCTGCTGTCCCGGAGCGGGAAGCTGTGGCTCAGGGCACCAGCTCTGTCCCTTCCTGGTCACCCTGTGGTTCCAGCCGTGCCTAAGGAGCAGGAGCAGGTAGCACAGCCCTCGCAGAGGGGCTCCCAGGAGGGTGTTTCGGGCACCATCAGAAGAAACGTGGACCTGCACCAGCTGTCTGGGACTAGGCGAGCATCCTGCCAAAGGAGACTTTAAAGCAAATTAATTACTTAAAACTATTTTTTCTTTTTTTTTTTTGAGTCATGATTTTTGTGCCAGCCTCAGATTCCTCTGGGCCTACCGTGATGTTGAATGCTCTGTTGGCAGCAATTGGTGACGTTACGCTGTCAGCAGCGAGACCTTCCCAAGGCCTCTGTCTCTCCCCGAGGGGCAGGCGGGGAGGCCGTGGTCCTCCCTCGCAGGTCTTGGGCAACCACCTAAATCAGGTGGCTTAAACGTACCTCAGCGGAGGGGGCTGCCCGGTGGTGTGTTTTGGGTCCAGTGCAGATCCCAGTAAACCCCGTGCTCTCTTCTCTCCCCAGCACAGCGTTGGACACGGTCTGTGAGCCATCCCAGCGTCAGCAGCCCACGGGGTCCAGGTGCCAGTCGGTGATTCGGAGCAGGACAAGTTTGTTACCAAGTGTAAGTGCCCCAATCCTTTGCGTTGTCAGGAGCAGCTCTTTGAGAGCAGGGGTTTCCCCTGCTCAAAGGACTTTATTCCTTTGAAAATCCCTGCCTTTCATGGCTGCTCCAGCTGGGTGGCTGCGGTGGGGGTGTCCGCAGGGGGAAGCCGAGCGCTCGCAGCTGCGGCAAAAGTCTTCTTGTTGGGGCATGAACTCTTGCAGCGCCGGCACTTTGGGCCCACGGTTGCAGGAGCTGCTGAAGTAGCTGCCAGCAGGGAACAAGCCACAGAGGAGCCGGTGTTATGCTCATTAAGTTACCGTACCGCAAAGCCATGCCAAAAATCCGCTGGCAGCGTTACCAGCCACTGCTGAGACCTGCCGGTGTTTCCCGGAGCACAGGATGCAGACAGACAGGGCCGGGGAAGTTACCACTGGGGTCTCTCAGCCCTTTGAGGACTCTGACCCTGAGATTTAACTGCTGGAGGGACAGACACCCTCACCCGAGGTGCTCAGCATCCCCCCAGATCCCCTCCGTGCAAAGCCCGGTGACACTTTGGTGGGCTCAGATGTGCTGGGACTCCCCAGCCTGCGCTGGCAGGAGCTGCCCCCACGGCCCATCTCTGGCTGGAGAAGGCACAGCAAAAAGGCACTTGCAATTTATTAATGCTCTGGGGCTCGTCCCCTCGTCTGTGGCTTCTCCCCAGCTTTGGAGAAGTCCTAAAGGAGTAAGGGAAGTAAAAGTGGGGGGTTCTTCCTGGGGGCCACAGCAGAGGGACATGTGGCTCACGCAGGAGAACCCAAGCCCTGGCGGGGCGCGTCTTCCTCCAGAGCATTAGTCAGTCACTAAAGCAGCAGGAAAAGAGCCTCCCCTGCCCCAGCCTCTGCTTCGGTTTTGCTCTCAGCTTCTGACATAACCAGGTCACTCTTTCCACACTTCCCCAGCCTCGGTGAGAGCCGATTACTGATCCGGATGGACATGACTCACTGCCTTTTCTAACGAGCAACTTTCCTTCCTTGATGTACTTTGGCGGGGCCTTTCATACACCTAAGAAAGGAGGAGGGTGGCACGGAAAAGGCGTAGCTTCATCTTGCACACGCTAATCCAGGTGCAGTGCTGTCCAGCCCCACAGCGAGGCTGCCTAAACCCTCCACAAGTAATTGGAGCTAATTAGGCTGGAAGATTTTTTTGTGTGTTAATATCTGTCCAGGTGATGCCTGGGGGCCCCGGGGTAATAAGCGCTGTGCAAACCCAGAACCACCTTCCCCCGCGGAGGTTTGCCAGCAGGAGGTTGTCTGGGCCACGGCAGGAGGAGTTGGGTTTTCCTGTTCTCTTGTGTAGACGTGGTCTCACCGGGCGGCCGCCCCGCTCATGTGGCATTGCTTGTCTTTTGCAGTGACTAAGCGGAGGAAGCGCTCGCTGTCCTACTGCCACCACCGGCGCAGACAATCCTTCCCTTGGCTGAAGATCCCGTTGGATCCCTTCCCATAATGGAAGCGTGAGTGCCAAGATCCTCCATGACCTCCAGAAGCCACAACTCCTTACCGAGAACTTTGATGGCTCCACGAATGCTTTCCGAAAGTGCCCTCGGGGGCATCGCCCAAATCACCCCCTCGCTGTACCTGAGCCGGGGCAGCGTCGCCTCCAACCGGCACCTGCTCCTCTCCCGGGGAATCACCTGCATCATCAACGCCACCATCGAGATCCCCAATTTTAACTGGCCCCAGTTTGAATACGTGAAAGTGCCTTTGGCTGACATGCCCAACGCTCCCATCTCCCTGTACTTCGACAGCGTCGCCGACAAGATCAACAGCGTGGCGCGGAAGCACGGGGCCACCTTAGTCCATTGCGCCGCCGGCGTCAGCAGGTCGGCCACCCTCTGCATCGCCTACCTGATGAAGTACCACAAGGTGTCCCTCTTCGAGGCATACAACTGGGTCAAATCCAGACGCCCCGTTATACGCCCCAACGTGGGCTTCTGGAGGCAACTGATAGACTACGAGAGGAAGCTCTTTGGGAAGACGTCGGTTAAAATGATACAGACACCATATGGCGTCATCCCAGACGTTTATGAGAGAGAGAGGAGACCCCTGATGCCTTACTGGGGAATTTAATGTGACTGCAGATGGGAAGCACAACAGAAGGGACGCGCTGTGCTGAGTCGGACCAGACCGGAGACATTCCCTTCTCCTTCTACAGCCGACACCGGTTCTTTACCATACAGCAGAACCTCCACTAATTCCCACCTCACTAACCTGCAAGGCCAACGATTCCCTTCAAAGCATTTCTCTCTACAGGGATTCCCCCATCCGCATTTCTCTGATTTAGCAGAATGAGGTCTCCTTATAAGTTTATTCCTTTCATAAAAGCCTCCCTCCCTTTTTTAGTCAGTTTATTAGTATCCTGTGAGGAAAGGCCTAAGAGGCATTTGGCAGAGTTAATGAACAAAGTGCGCTTTGTGATGCGGTAGCCTGGATATTTCGTTAATAGCTTGTTTGCTTCCTTGCAAAATCCTGTAGTGGCTCGGGAGCGGCACTAGCACGGAGCGAGCGAGGTCCTACTCCACGGCAGCGGGTTTTTTTTCCAAGAGCCAGGAAGGCAGGGGTGCAGGGTTGTGGTGCTAGTGCTGGTGTTTTATTTAACATCCGTAGTGACTCTCAGTATATAGTGTTTGAGATCTTTAGTCAGCTCTTAATCTGTATTAAAAGCAAAAAAAAAAAAAAAAGAAAAAAAAAAGAGTGAAGTCAGTCCTTGTCGGCCACAAGCAAAATAAAATTTGAATTATTCAAATCAAATAAATACAAGATTCTTCTTCATTCATTCCATGCCAGGGCAATAGTCCTGGAATACACTTGCACTACTGAAAAACGCTGGTGTTTTTTTGTGGGTGGAAAGTAAAGAAAGATCTTGTCCAAAGGCAGCTCGAGACAGCAGCGAGAGGTTGGCCCATTTCTAAATCACTCCATTACGTCCTCAAGGTTATGTTTTATTCTGGAATTAATTCTGCGCAGAACAGCGATCTCTTCAACCTCCCGGACAAGGACGGCTCCACCGAGAAGGCTTTGCCTTGTTCTGAGTGTGTGACGAGAACGATTCCAAGCCGAGACGAAGCCTTCCTGGGGCGAAGCCGCTGCCTCCTGGACGTCGCTCCCTCCCGGCGGAGGGGAAGGGACTGGTTTCCTTAGAGCGTGACTGGGCCACCAGGAGAGCAAGGCACGTCCCTCCGAGACGTCTGTGTCCTCTGTTGCATCTCCGAAGGAGGAAGACGCAGGTTGCTGGATGCCGAGATAGCTATCTGATTTAAATGAGATTCTATACTTGTAAAAAAAAAAAAACAAATCAATAAAGATTAAAGAAGAACGGGTGTTGGTTTCCTATTCAGAACTGCACTAACGTAGCTCGAGTAACAGCGAGAAGAGGGGGTAAAACCCAGCAGTGGCTTCAAACAAATCCGGGCCTCAGTCTTGAGAAAATCCCGTGCTCTGTTCCCGTCGCTCGGCAGATGGGTTTGCAGTCCATCCAGGTGTCTGGCAGTTCCTGGTCCTCATCACAAAAAACAGGCAATTAATTTGGCTGTTTCAGAATTTTTCTCTTCTGAAGGCGTAGCTGAAGAGCCGTGGGTTTAGGGAACACGAGACAGGTTGAAGGGTTTTCTCCAAGTGAACCCACGCTGCCTGGGGACTGCAGCAGGGGCTGGGCTCTGCCTTCCCTGCACTGACAGCCACGAGGGCTGAAATACCTCAGAGAGGTAAAACCAGCCCTGGTTGGGGTAAAAGCCTAGATCACATGGATTTGATCAGAGGCTTTGATCAGCTCCGACCCAGAGGTTGGTCTGAGATTTACCGAGAGACGGGGGTTTAACGGGACTGGGCAGAGGCCACTCGCTGGAAGCTCCTCACCGGGGGAAGGAAATGGGGCTCACTCATTTCCAGGCTCCAGGGCAAGGTCCAGCGAGGGCTGCTGGAGGCCACAGGCTTCAAACTGGGCCCAGGGCCACTCACTGGGGGACACGACACAGGGAGGAGAGCGCCCCGAACCCCTGCAGACACGGAGTCGGGAGGTCGTGGGTCCAAACTGTGTTAATGCCAGAGCTGCGCAGGGAGACCCCGGCGAGAAGAGTTTCTGCAAAGCCCTCAGCATCCACAGCCCCAAAGATGTTACACACACACACAGAGCCTGTTCTCCTGCAAACCCTTCTCTTAGCCCTTACCCAGGATGTGCTTAGACAAAACTGCTCAAAAAACACCCCAAATACTTCATTTTTTTTCCCCGCCAATACCAACACCAGGATCTGGGTGCCCTCCAGTTTTGGCCCACAGAAATAAAACTGGCTGCGCACAGTTCAGGTTTCCTGGTTGTGTCCTGGTTTCAGGGATGAACAGACAGACCCAGGAGACGTGACTGTTCAGTAAAAAAAAAAAAAAAAAAAAAAGGTTCTGCTCATCTCTCTTATTTTTATCAGGAGTTAAACTGCAACCGGGGAAATGGTAAGTAAGAAAAGGAACCAGAGATTAAAAATCAAGAGTAATCATTAGTCTGGAGACATTCTGAAAGCATGACATTTCAAAGGAGAAAAAAAATACTAAGACCTGAAATCTGCTTGCAAAATTAAACTTTACCTAGAAAACAGGCTATATATAATTTAATGGCATTTTCTATGTAAAAACTGGAAGGTAAAAATTCTCCACTTTGAATTATTGTATAGACTTTCTACACACAGTGCCCTGGTACCCAGGGGAGGGGGAGATGCTAATTTTCAGCCAAGAAAGCATCAAAACTGACTCTTAAACAAAAGAGGAAGTCAGACCAATAAAAAAAAAAATTGCCTAATAGAGCCCATTATGAAATAAAGAATTCACCTGAAATACCCATTAGAGATTACATTATGGAGAAGTGCGACGATATTAATACTTGTAGGTATTTCTTTGCAAGAGATCCTCTTGTGTCTATTAGAAGATACTTCCCACGAGCGTCTGTTTTCCTGCCCCTCAAAAGCCAGTTTTTGGTGCATCCTCCAACCTCTGGAAACCAAAGAAGAAATAGAGCCACAGGTTTTTTCTGGCTTTGCACAAGCTTTGACGGGTGGGTGAGACACGAAATAAGCTCTTTATTGAAAGCAAGGGTTGAATCTCAACAAAGGGCTTATAAATCATGGCAAGAATTAAGGGAGTAAACAATGTACTCAAGTCAATTAATAACACTTATTCCCATTGGATTTCAAATACCAGCAGTGACTCCAGTGTGGCACGAACCAACACAGATCCAACGACTCATCGCAAAACCCCTTCTAGAAGACAAATAACATTCACCCAGAGGGAAGAATAAAGGATCACAATCTAAAGAGAAGTTTTCTGACCACTTTTCTCCATAAAATGATGACATTTATATTTTGAGAACTGGAATAAAACACAGGTCCAGAGAGAAAAAGACAATCTTTCAGAAGAAGTAGTTTGTACAATAGCAGCTTTTATTAAAAGGCAGGTTTTTTGTTTCAAGTTTAATTAATCTGACACAGAACTAACTAGAAATCAGAGCATTCCTTGGTTTTCAGGAGCTTCTCAACCTTAGGTTGAACTTCACCATTGCTTCATATAAACTGCACGAATGTCAAGGAAAGAGCTGCTCAAAAACCAACCCAGGTGAAGAGAAGCTGCTGCCAGAGAGGAAAAAAATCAGCAGAACAGTTAAGTACAGAACAATTCCTACACCACAAATAACCTCCAAGCGCCCACAGCCAATTCGGGGCACATCCAACCCAAAGGCGGGGCTGGACGGGCAGGGGACAGGCTGGAGCCACCGAGGAAAGACCACAACACACCAAGAGAGTGCAAAAGCATCAGGAATACAGCTGGGTAAAGCAAAATATACATTAAATAACCAAGCAAATAATCTCTTAAAATTCCAAATATACACAGATATATAGAAAAAAAATCACTTTCCACAGGTGATCCCAAGGCAGCTCCAGAGAACGCGTACATTAAATAACAAAACCCCGGTGTTTCTCACTTTTTTTCTAGCAGATACACGCAGGAAAAGGAGTTACATTAGTGCAATTGAGCACAACGGCAGCGACAGGCAGCGTCTCCATCAGCCGGGGTGGGAAGGAAGCAGGGAAGGGGGGGCTGTCAGAAAATAGTGTCACCTTGGACACAGCCCGCCTGGACCCCGGGCTCTGGCTGACAGTGTCATCTCCGAGGAGATGCCGAATGGAACAGCGAGTCATCGGAAGAGCCGGGATACGGGAGTGAGATGGTCCCCGTTGTGCAAGGCCCTTATGGAGGGTGTGTACACGCCACAGGTTCAGGGCATTCCCGTGACGGGAAGGTGCTCGGTTCAGGAGAAGGCTCCCTGCTCGCCCCAGAGGCAGCAATATCTCCTGCTGCTTCCCCTGACACACAAGGAGTGTCACACTTCAGCGAGCCCCGCTGCAATTAGAATTGTAAATGCTGATTCCTTGTTTCTCTGGGCCAAAAGACACACTGGACACGTCTTAGAGAGGGAGCTTACTTGTTCAACCAGTACAAGAAAAACATCACTGAAAAATGCTTTTATGCCAATAAAGCTGGTGCTGTATTTGAAATACCGGTTGCTTTAAGTTTCACGCCGTGGCCTCTTTTTATTTGTGGCATTCTCTTTTAATTAGAAAGGGAAAAAAAAAAAAAGAATCCTATCTAGCTAAGTGTTGAGGAGCTGCGGTGGAAACCCAAGCTAACAATAAACTCCCTTTTCCTAATATAGCGTTTCATAAGCAACAGCCTCTGCGTCAGCCAGATACTCCAAACCACTTGAGAAGTCCCCTCGCTGGCAGCAAGACGGAGCGTTCGCTTGAAGTCAGAGAGTCCTTAAGTGGTTCTGTAATTCCCTACGCAGAAGCTGAGTAGCCCCCAAACATCAATGGGAATACTCGCCCCGGTGATGTATCCACCAGCCCCTAATTACGCTGGAAAACAACGAATGTGGTTACAAGCGAGGGCGCTGAGTGCTGTCCCTGTTTCACACCTCATAAAGGAAACGGAGAGCACGCAAGGAGGGACTGCCCTTTTTTTGATAATTACTGGGCAGCAGAAAGCAGGCAGTTGCTGTCACACCATTGAAAACCTGCCGCTTGATTAGCTTGAGCTTGAGACTGGAGGCTCAAGTTGCTTATTTTATGAATGAGCTAATTTCAGGCAGCAGGAAGATTTATTTTAATTTGTGTAAATAAGGGGCCAGACACCTAGCAGTCTTATTAGCCAAGATTATTTCATTTGGTATAATTAATAGTTTAGTATAACTAAGCTTGCTTTCTTTTTTTTTTTTTTTTTAAATACAAAGCATCATTTTTCCTCATTGTAATTTCTATTTCAGCAAATAACCACCAGTCAGTGGCTGCTACTAATAGTGGGGGCAAGATTAACTTGGAAAAAGCCGTTGGTACTTTCGGAGAGAAGGGAGATTTCCTTGAGATCTGAGAAACTTAAAGAATTAAGCAGCCGGTTGTACGTGATGGACACACCCCCCACTTCACTCCCTGCAGAGTAAGACTGTACAGTGGTCAGGCTCTTAAAATAATGCCACGAGGCTCCCACTAGGTTTAAAATTCTGTAACCAGCACTAAAGCTGGTTGCGCTGTCGTCTGGAAGAGAGAATGGGGTACTTTAGGTGTGTGGGTCACATTTTGTGACAGTCTATTATAGCACCCTCCTTCTGCCCAGAGAGCTGCACCTACCACGAGCAAGGATGGGGCTGGTGTATGATAACCTGCTTCAGAAAACAGCCTGCTGGAGAAGAGCAAGTTTCGGTGTTAAATCACACCCACCTGGAGCAGGAGCTCAGGGCCACCTCGTGCTGCCAGCTCTGAGTCAGAGAAACACGTTGGTACAGATAGCACGAGACTGCACAAGTCACACGCAGGCATCCCATCGAGAAAAGCACATTAACATACAAAAAAGGTACTAGAGAGAGAGGAGCAGACACGCTGTATCAGCAGAGCCCAATTTTCAACAGCGAGGCAGGCAAAGGGTCGGATGGAACACGACAAATCACTCCTGCAGCTCAGGACAGGTCCAAGGAAGGGGTTTCTCTCCTATTTACAGCAGAGTAGCAAAGACTGAGAGTTTTAAAATCCAGCTGCCTGGACTCCAGATACAATAGGGAAAATTTCAATAATTTTTTCCAGTCCTTGTCCCCCAGTGCTAACCAGCTATGCAGATGAACACGGTATAATTTACAACCCAGAAGAGTGGAAGTATAAATATACATCGGCTCTAGGCAGTCTCATTCCTTCTAAGTCAATAATTCATTTTGCCTGGAAAGATCCTGTGCATTGTATGCATTCTAATAGAATAGCAGCAAACATTTAAAGAAAAACATCATGGTCCATATACCGAAAAATTAAAGAAAAGATTTGTTTGCAAATGTGTACTTGAAGTATTTAAGTGGTCACTTCTATGCAGATCAGTCAAGCGTCGCAGTTTTTCTCAGGCGCTCAGAACTGGCCTCTCTCAGAGGTTTATGCAGGTGGTTTGCAGGCTGGTTTCTTACAGAATAACCCGTTTTCGTCTTGAGAAAGACTGATATGCCCTATTTTTTGCCACACGACAGTTTTTTTTCTGGTTATTTCGGAAATGTCTCTTCATGAGCAATTTGTACGTGGCAGTGGCTTTAACCTGTTATCGTACAAAAATCCCACGGAAACATTTCAAACGCCGAGTACCCCTCCAGCCTGTCCACGGCCCCCATCACACAATTTACCCCAAGCGTCCTGCGGTCTCGGACCTGACACTCCATCCTCAGCGCGACTCCTCTCAGAGCAGGTCTGGCAAAATGAGACCCGGAGGTTTGGGCTCCACACAGTTGATCCAGAAATTTGCACAGCTGGCGTGGTACTGGTGCCCGCCGTACGCCAGCTTGAAGTTATCCGTTTCCGAATTAAAGGCCTAAAATAAGAAGAATCAAAAGGAGCGTGAGAGTCTCATCCACTCCGGGATCCAGACACTGGAGTGGAAAATGGAGAGAGCACAGGTATTACCCCAGAATGGCTCAGCACGGAAGGACCCTCGCACTCCGAATGGAACTCCCAACAAACAATATTTTATTTTAGTGTTTGCAGGTGGATAAAAACTTCAGCCATCACACCTGATGTTGCCTGTTCCACCCTGGATTAGGGCAGCCTTCTCATTAACATGCCCTCTGATCTGACACCGGGCAACTATCCCACCCTCTTTCATGCATCTTCTAGATCTGCTACATCTCCCACGCAAGATAAATGCTGCTTCTTCTGCCAGTAAATAGCTAAAAGTGCATTTATTTCCACTGGGTCAATTTTTGCTGTGATTTAGGCAGGTGTGATTCTTGGTATTAGTGTTATTTCAGAATTTGGTCTACTTTCTTCTGTTAATTGAACCTGCTTCACAATAGGAGCTGCTGAACAGGGCGCGTGAAGCCATGAACAAGCTTAAAACATCCCAATGTTTGTTGCTAGGAGATACTTTCCAATGCTTCACAGCCACTTACTTAAAAAAAAATATATTCTAACCCTGTTCCCCACCCCCTGGATTTCCTGCGGAGATTTCTAAAAATGCCATTGCCTACTACACACAACCAAAAGTCAATATTTGTAGAAAAAAAGCCCAAACCCCTACAGTTCCCCCCAATCTGCTACAAACTGGGAAACTCGCTGCGGTGAATTCTCTACCACACAACAGAAGGAGCACGAAACCAGAAAGCTATTCACGAGATACAAGCATGCAGACGAGACAAAGGGGAGGCTCTAGAGCGTGTTAGTTGATCAGATCAAGTGTTACAGTCACAAAAAAAATGACTAGAAGAAAAGGGTTCATGATTGGTACAATTGAGAATGACAGCTGAGAGCCAGGGAGCAGTTCAGCCTTCCACACTCAACTGAGAATGATTCTATAAGGAATATGTTTTTTACAGATTCATACTTTTCTAGGAAGCTCTTCCACAGGTTTCTCTTCTTTCTGAAATAATGTTGAAACCAAAAAGTAAGCAAAACTACCAATATATGTTAAAGGGTTGGCATTACTCTGTACATTTCCTGGGATTCCCTCCCAGCTCTGCTAATTGCAAGTCCCCTCCTGGTGATCCTCAGAGATACTTTTCTCAAAGAAATGTCATTCACAGATTCTTATTTTTTTAAAAAATATATATATACTTCTAAAATCTTAGTATCCCCGTTTCTCCCCTGTTATGAATAATTTAACTCCTCAACACTTTTTCCATGTCTGTGTCATACCCAAAGCCCAATGAATGTAGGACATTGGCTGAGTCCCTCTATAGGTCAGATTTTGCCTTTGCCACGTCCAGTTACAAGTTATAGCCAGGAAAAATTAGGTTTTTTTAATACACCCAAGGCCTAAATGAAAGTCCAAACCATAAATTTAAAATGAGTTTAACAGTAGAGGCTATTATACTGACTTTACTTCTGGAATCCACGTTTAGGAGGCACACTCCACAGGCAAGATCTTGGGCATTTTTAATCCCTGGGCGCAGCATACAAGAAGAGAAATCCAGTGAGTTTTCGTCCGGCTAAAGAAACGAGACAATAAAATTTAGGCATTTTCAGTGACTGAGAAACTTTCAGACATTATGATAAAAATTATCGATCCGGTTGCTACGGAGAGCCCCGGTATCACATCGGCGACATGGCAGGGATGATACATTGCATAGACTGATGCGTGATTTAATCAAAGCCATTAGTGTGTATTTGCAATCCTGCCATGCCATCTCCACCGGCATTAATTTATAACACTCAAGCCCTTGAAAAAAGGGTTAGACTACAAAGGAAGGAATTCTTAAGTTCCACGTTCCCACATCAAAAGGGGAAGAAACTTCTGAGGGAAGAGCCCAGGCGACGGCTGCTCCGTCTCAGCGGCGGCGATGAAGAGCAGGAGGAAGATAAACAGTGGTGTGTGAGAGCTATTTGTGCAGCTGCAGGGGAGGAGCCACGGGCCAGCACCCCCTGCACCAGCTTCACCTCAAGTGGGGTCTGTATCGGTGTTCATCGCCCCAAATTCCCTATTATCACCTGATCAAAAACGAGCAGTTGTTACTCTTCCTGGAGGCTTTTTCCAAAGTGAGAATACAGCGCAGCAGCACAAAATGGGATATTAAGGTTAACCAAACCATAGAAGAATTAAAGTCACCAGCCATACACAAGCTCGGGTCAAATTGAGGCAAAGGTTGGGAGAATAAACCTGGAAATAAGTCACTTTTCCCCATACACAATCTCCCATTTCAGCCAGAAGATAAATGATAATTTAAAACTTTGCATAAGGGCGGTATAAAGCTGTTGAAGTTTTGCTTGAAGGCAGCAGTGCAAATAAAAACAATGACTTAGAAATGCAAGTAGCTTAAAAAAACGATGTGATTCTAGAATACATGTACTTTTCATCCACACTCTAGGGATCCTCATCACCCGCCCCTGCTGAACGGCTGGAGAATAATTGGAATCCTGAAAAAAACACGCTTTAATCTTTAAGTAGATCAATCAAATTAATAAAGGCACTCTAATATTTGTTTACCAAATGCATGAGTGAAGCAAATGAGAAGGTCATCCTGTAATTTGCAGTGAGAAACCACAAGGCTGTGCATAAAATTGCCTTGTAACAAAATCCTTTAAAAGATAAAATTAACCTTTCCAGGCACATGCCTCTGAGCTAGAATCCTTCTCTCTACTTAATTGGCACTTCTGCATCATCTGGGATGCGCGGCAGCGAGACCAGGGGAGGAAGGAACGGGTTCCACACCTTCCAGTGACCCAGGCGGAGAAGTGAAACAAAAAGGGATGATTTTGGGAGCTCCGGGAGCCCCTGTCTCTCAGACAACTTCAGAGGTCCCGTGCGTGTGTAGGAGAAGTCATTATTCGCAGCTCCCAGTATGTTTTAAGTTTATCTGGACCGCTGCAGCTCAGAGAACGTGTGGCCAAGCTCTGGAGTTCAAGGTAATCCCTGTAATCTTCCAAGGAAAAGAATTTTAAGAACTAAATTTTAATCCGCTTGCTTAAATCAGGAGAGGATCCTGGTGGCTTTTTAGATTATTACCAACAACGCCAGAGTTCAAACAGAGGAATCGCCGCCTATCAACCTCCTCTGCCAAGCAGTCAAATATTGAATGTATAGATTTCATCTTACGACAGGCTTTGTGCAACACAGGACATCACCAAAAATAACTGTTCGCCACCGCGGTTGGTACTGGAGAGGTTTAAAATGTGTAAAAGGTGTGTAAAAAGGGCCTATTAATCTATAATACCTGTTTTGCAGGGAATGACAGGGAGCTGAATGTGGCTATTTCAAGTAGAGACCACATAATCTGAGCCTGACTTATAAATGAGCACTAATTGGGGAGCCAAAAAATCATTAGTGGCCATAGTTGCATTGGAAGAAAGGAGGCACAAATTAAAATGTTCAGTGAAAACATAACCGTGGTAATGATCTCCTTATTGATGCTTGACGCGATGGACTGATCCGGAGTTAAAGAGGTGTATCATGAGTTCAAGGGATCCATTACACACGGCAACATCAAGTGCCTACAGACGGATGATTCCCTAAAAATACGAGTTTTATACTTAAAGTCATTTTGCACATCGCATTTCCTGCAACACATGCACCAAAAAAAGTGCAAGGTGATTATTTTTTTGCCTTCTAATTGTGTGTATTCTGTACCTGGCCCCAATTTGCCCTTCTTTTTCCCCAGTTCCTTTGCAGACCCTTCCCATGGGATGCTCCTTCTCTTAAAGGCCACCTCTCAGACAGCCCCTCACCATCGCTCCCTGGAACCCTCACCCAGGTCTGCAGAAAGCTCTCAGGCTCCTGCCAGTCCATCTCTGAGCAACGGAGCCTTTTCTGGCAGTTCTGTTCAGAGGAGGAAAAGCTATTTAGTCTGTAGCAGGAACCAAAACAAACTCAGGCATTTCCAAATGCAGAGAGAAAGGGAAACAGCTGAGTTATTCCTGCGTTGCTCCATTGTGCGCTCCTATATCGTGAGCATGAAAACTAATTGTAAGGATATTACAAAGACAAGATACGTCCACACTATTCTGGCTTCATAAAATGGCTTATTTAAATTTTACTATATTTCCCTTGTTGGAGAAGTCGACACACACAGGATATCATCTAAATCATTAAGACACTAAGTAAGATAACATCCCATTTGCACATAAATAGAAGTTTTCATACAGGGAGCATTGAAGTGGATATCGCAAATAAGCACTTTTCCATTTTGCAAGAGAAAAATACAAACTGTAAAGTCAGAACACCCCATGAAGTCATTTTACATATAATTATGACTTTTTTTTTAGTAAAAACATAGCTGATTTTGGCCTTACCGTTAAAGCAGCAAGCGACATGAAGCTTATTAGGTTGTTCCACACTTTATCAATATCCTTCAGCAGCTGCTGGAGCTTCTCACTACAAACGGCAGTTGCTTTGATACCCAGCTCCACTCTCTTTGTTACCCTGTAGACCTCAACAACCCCTGTTGATACGAAACACAGCGGAGGGTTGCGGAGAATTCACCGCAAGCACAGGGCCCCGAAACTTTAGCTCAGAAATAGCCCAAAATAGGCACGGACACAGAAGGTGGTCAGGGATGGTTATTTCAAAGTGGTAGTTACATTTATTTAGCACAAGAATTGTTCCTTATTACAGTGCAGGCAAAGATTAAAGTAAAAGTATCATTTTGAAAAGAGTGATTATATATTACTGCTTTTCAGAGGAGAACTTTCAATGTAAGGGACGTGGTAAATTAACACATACCTAGTAAATATTCCATGCCTTGAGCAGACTGGATAACTTCAGTGCAAACGGATGAACTACTTATTCCATTTAAGGTGTCATTTGCTTTCTTTATGACCTGGTGGAATTGAATTTCATAAAATTACGGTGTTATCTACCTTAAAATAATCATTACGAACAAGATTGTCCCCAGAAGAAAATATTATACAAAAAAGGAGGCAAATTAAATAAGAAATGATCACCATACTCCATCACATGTTTCTATACATTCATGCTGTAACTAGAAGTAGATAGGGGGAAAATATGAACATTTAAAACCTTAACGTATTCCCCCAAATATTTTCATTACCAAAATAATGTTTTTTTAGAGTATGAAGGCATTGCTACCTAGTTTAACAATAGCATTCAGTTTTGGCTGTCTAATACTCAAATTCAAAGAAGAAATTTTAAGGAAAACTCATCTGTCTGTGAAACATCTGACAACCATTACCAGAAAATTACCAGCCTCTCCTCCACACAGCACGTTAAAAAAGCCCATTTCTCAAAAAGTGCAGAAAAGCCAACTGGTATCAATGCCCTGAACAACACCCAAAACATGGGAACGCCACATTAACTAGTTAACTTGAAAATTTAGGCAAAAGCCAAACTAAATCAGAAGTGACAGGGAGATTAGCAAAGGATCTTAAAGTGAGGAGGTGACGCTTCTGCTGTGTGACGGCTTTTGGTTTAAAAGCTGTAATCCACGGGTTGAGTCACACCCTTTCTGTGCCTGTATGGTCTTAAACACTGAATGAGGTGGTTCCTACAGGAAAGAGGAGGTTTCAGAGACCAGACACTTACTTGCAGGGCGCTCTCCAAGCATCTCTGCCATTCATAGGCGTACCTCTCGCTTTCCTGTTTGAAAAAAATGGACAGTCTGAAGCTTGGTCCGACCCTCATTTCCCTTTCTGCTATTACAACAGACATACAGTAAGCTTCTAAGAGACTAGCTGCAGATTAAACATACCTATTCCTAATTTTTGCCCCGCTCTTTACATATTCTCTTTGCACCTGAACTCTAAAATTTTATTTCTGGGAGTTAGAACCAGTTTCTAAAGGAAGAACATCCATGAACAGGTAAAAAGTTTGCCTCGTGCATACCTACTCCTGACACATTTGTTACAGCTCTGCTGTTCTAGGAACGGGGATTAACAGAATTTAATCTGCGTCCTTTCACCACATATTCTGAAGATGAGCAAGAGAAATAACTACCACATAGCCAAAAAAACATAAAGCCATTTCCAAAAGCCAACGGTCTCAGTGCCAAAACTGGGATTAGATTTAAGTCGTAAATAATTTCCAGTTACAAGCTTGGTCTGCAAGGGCAAGTGATTCTGTCTGACTTTCAGACAACAGCATTTTTTTCCCCCACTTCACGAGACTTTAAAGACAGGAAAGAAGAAACCTCCTTTATGAGCAGTTTCCCATCAAAACATCTAGATGCCATCTTAGAATCTCACCCTAAATTCAAATAGCTGAAGCCCCAAAGAGCTGGGATACGGAACACCCCTCATATCACACCGATGGAACTCATTGCCAATTTACTTGTATTCCAGACATTTCCTTACCTCAACTTCCCCGGTCAAGTCTTTGTACTTGTCTCTGATGACGGGCAAAGCGGGCTTCTCGCTGAGAGTATTTGAACGATCTCTAAATGGCTGTTCCAAAACTGGTAAAGGTGAAGAGCGACTTATTTCTCGGTCTCCCAGGCTTAAGCTCCTTTTATGAGACCCTACAAAGTTAGGATATAAACAAGTTAGTCTTTTATTCATGAAGGCATGGACTACTTAAAATTAATAAAGTAGTAGCAGGGGATGCACTGCTACTCCAGAAGACCAAAGCCTTTTATTTACTTGGTGACTGGTGCGAATTTCTGCAGTTCCTCAATTCTTACAATTTTTTGACACAAAAATTTTTCTTCTTCTAGAAAGAGACCTGCTCCAAACGCAATAGAAATCAATGAGAAGATTCAGCTTGTTTCCAGCGGCCTTTGGAACAATCCGCATTGGCTAATTTAGAAGTTAATTAGAAAAATTAGCCTTTGATAAGCACATGGATTATGGGCTCCCTCCACCCTGAGGGGGCTTACCTTGAACAGACAAGTCAAAAGTAGCCAGTTCGCTCTTGATCATTTCTTCACTAGATTTCACCTTGCCTTGGGAAGTCGCCACCAAGAAGTCAAACTTGCTGATTTTCGGCTTTTCACTTTGGAATTCTCCAAAGTCATCTGTGGGCTCTCTTTGCAGCTCAGAAGAGATACCGCTACCAAGGAAATCTGCCTCTTGGTTCGTGTCAGCTGCTGCCGCCGCATCCTGTGCTTCTGCTGAAGGTCTTGCAAAATCTCCGAAGTCTCCGATGTCATCATCACTTGGGCCGCTGGATATTGGTCCAGAGTCTTTAAAGTTTGCAAAGGCTGCAAAGGGAACATCCTGTAAAGCATCCTCGCTGGAAAAGGTTGTCACTTTGGAAACTGTTGTCATGGTAATGTTTTCTGAACTGCCAAACAAGGTCTCCTTCTTCTGAAGAACAGAAGTTGCCGCAGAGGACCCGCTTCCTGAAGACTGGACAAAGGAGGAGAGCTTCTTGCCCGGATGAATGTCTTCTTTGTCGGACCAGTCATAGCTTGCCAGGCTGCTGACTGCAGACCCACTGTTGTAGCTTCCAAATGGGGCGCATTTTAAGTCATCTATATCTGAGAAAAACAAACCCTTACAATTAGAAGCTGAAGCTCAAACATTAATCTCTGTACAGTGCATAAAAACAGAAGCAACTTGCTGAGAGCCTTAAAGAACTGCAAGAACACACACAGTGAATTGTTGCTTCAATGAGGCCTCAACTAGAGACTGAAAAAAAAAAAATCTGAAAAATATCCAAGCATTTAATACAGAAATTTCTCCATTTAATAAATGTAAGCCTTGACCTTTGAATATTGTCTTGTATTTTAAGCTGAAAGTCACCATGCCACTAGGGGTAGTGAAGAAACACTAAAAAAAATTAAAATAAATGTTTCTCGACAGTAGAGACTGCAGAGATCACCGGTTCACTTTCCTGATGGTGGCTGCAGAATCTGCAATCAAAATGTAAACATGAGCAACTCAAACATCACGTTATTTCATCTTATCAAAACCAACCACAGAGAAGACTGGGCGAACTTTTCCATTCCCTCCGATAAAAGTATTAATACACTTTAATTTCAGGCTCTGATACAAATAATATATAAAAAAGGCGCTGCAAGGATTTTTAAAATACTAGAACTCCTGTTGAAGCTCATGACAGTTTCTGTGGTGTCACTCGGCCGACTCTTCAAACTTACAGCTTCCAGGAAGGACACGAACGTTGCGAAGATCGTGGGTTTAGCTTTTAACAAACTATTTATTTGATTAAATATAGAGAAAATCCAATCGTTTCGCAGAAAGCTCTGAACATTTCTACTCACCTGGCAATTCTACGGGCCAATAGGTTCTCCTCAATGCCAGGAGCAGGCATGAGACAGAGCCCACGTTAGAGCCAGCGATGGAGCCCCCACAGCGACCGGGGGCTGCTGGGCTTCGTCCACTGCTCCTTCAACTCATCTCAAGTGTTACTCTAGACTGAGATTGATCCACAGCGAAGGCACAGAGAGCTAGGGGCTGGGCAGCTTTCATTAAAGCATTATTTTTTAAAAAAAAAAAAAAAAAAAAAAAAAAAAAAGGCAAGCCCTCCTATACTACATTTGGCATTTGTTTTCCAGCATTAAGGACTGTCAGTTTGGATCAGACGTTCAGCCGCTGCTCAGTGCCCAGGGTCAAATGGTCCTGAGGTAAAGCAAACCCAAACCAGGAAATATATTCTCTTTGCGTGGTTTTAGCTGAGATTCTTCTGATAAACATTATGGTCTTAGCTGGCTGGCACCCAGTAGCAGCAGCTCGGGTTTAACAGAGCTGGGGTGGGAACAAGCTGACTTTCCAGCTGCCCTCTTTATTCAACCCGGCCACACCAGCCCCAGGATTAAGCCATTTTAACAAAACATTTCTGCCTTCATTTATTCATTTTACTGGAAGGGGAGAGCAGGCTCCCCTTCAGGCTGCTTTCCAGGCATGACCCACATACATAGCTAATTAAAAAGTCCAACAAATACACAATATCATGTTAGAGCATAATGGCTACAACAATAAAAGCCCCTTGCCGTGGGTCAGCGAGGCTCAGTGTGTCATCTACCGGATCTTCCCAAGGGATGGGCCTGTGACAGCGTCTCCCTGGCAAACCCCAGCACCCTGCACACAGACAGCGAGATTTCCTAGTGCCATCCCAATATTAGATTTGCGGAGCAAGCGGTTTATGGAAGGGTAAACAGAGGAGAAGTGAAATCACCCGCTGATGGCAAAACTGAAGAGAAAGAAGGCTGCAGGGTGAAAAGGAGCTGACTTGCAAGGGATTGGTAATTTATCACGAGAAACCACACCTTGTGCTCTCAAATACAGGGTTTTGTTTAAAGAAGTTCAATGAAAGCTTCACTAGCGTTAAAGAGTGCCAGAATAACCTCCAAAATGCTAGCCAACTGTAATTAATCCTGGGATCTTGAAAACACCACCGTGTACTAGGCAACCTCTTTTTTTTCCAATTTGTGTTGACTCCAAACCCCGGCAAAGATTTAAGCATCGCTATTGTTTCGGTCTTCACCAGGAAATGAAAAGGAAGAGCGATGATCCGACCGCGAAGCTCTGCACAACCTATTGTGACTGATTTATTTGATAACTGGCAAGAGCTGGAGCTGAAAACACATCCTAAAGGCCCGGGTCAGCCTGGTCCCCCCCCGGTCAGGTCCTGGCTCGGGGACAGGCAGACCCAGCAGCTGCGGTGGGAATCCTCAACTGCCATCAATGGGTCCCGGCAGGGGGGGCAGAACATCATTTTAATTATTCACAAACTAAGATTCAAGATTCCCTACGTGAATTCAGGCAGACCTGAAACCCATCCGCACGGGTGTAACAGCTGAGATGAAATGTCATCCTTCAATTCTATACATTTTATTTATCTGGATAGTTATGAAAGGATTACTCCGGTGAATGAACTTTCCTAAGAGTATTATACTACAGGAAAAATACTGTGTTGAGAGACAGTGTCTGCAGCTAAAGCAGGCCTAAAGCGATTTATTGAATCATAGGATGGTCTAGGTTGGAAGGGATCTCTCAGATCATTGAGTCCAAAATTGAGAAGTATGAAAAATATTGAGAAGTATGAAAAATATTGAGAATATTAGGAATAAGAATGTATGTGCAACTGCCCATAATCCAAGTTAAATTAGCCTCTATAAGAATTTTTACACTATTGCAAAACCCCCAACGTTTTGCTGTGCCACACACTGCGCTTCATAGAATCTTTTGCCACGAGTTAGATGTTTTTGCATAAAGGAAGTAAAATCATAACCTTTGTCACAGCTACGGCACAGGGCAATCTCAGCTCTTACCACATTTGCTGCTTAAGAAAAAGAGGATTTTTCCCCCCCAACAACTAGCAGAGCAACTCGCCACAGACTAATAAGCAAGAAAGCAGTTTAGATGTGAAAAGCCCTTCTTAGTTGACCCTGGAGAACCGGTCGTGATGTGGGTATCTTTATTACTGTCAAAAAGATTGTTTTATTAAGCAGTGTTAAGAACTGCTCCTCCAACAGCCCTTTTTCTTCAAGACCACAGATACATTTAGTGAATAAAAAAGCTCTAGTTAAAATGCTGCAGCTCCAGCCTGTGGTGTAATAAAAGCTTCATTTTCCTGGTATGGCCATTCAAAATTTTAAAAGATTCATGTGCTTTGAAAAGATTCATATTCAGTAATATTTTTTTCAAAGCAAGAGATGATTAAGTGGGGAAAAAACATGAATTACTTCTAACTCAGCACCACACTTGGGGCAGACAGATGCTACAGAGCCACCGCCATTCCTCCTGGAGGAAACTTGCTGTAAGAACTGAATCTGAATGGATAAGAAGCACCAAATTCTATCAAAAAAATGAGCAAAGACTAAATCCATTCAAAATTCTATGCAAATGCCTTTTTTGTAAGGTTAAAAGTGAGTTCTCAGTTACCATTTTTTGGGGACCATACAGGAAATTCCCTGCCAAAGCAGGGCAAATCTTAAACTGATTCTGCGTTAGGAACCCTGCCACAAGAGATTCATCAACAGATTTCAGTGAAATGTACCGTCATAAACCAGCATTCCTTAGTAATCTCAACAGCAGTTCTGTGGTGTCTTTCAGAAACAACACAGCAGATTTGAGTTTAGCTTTGTTATAAAAATCCAAAAGCTCCTATTCCCAATGGAATTAAAGCCACGCATCATTGGCACTGTCAGCTTTGCCCTGGTGAGCCCAGGGAACACTCCCAGGTCCACTTGGATATAGACTCTCAGATCACTTAAAGATGAGGGCAGGGTGCATTTGTAAAAATCAGATCCGTTCAAATATCACGTAGCCACATTTTTTTCCCCTTAAAAATATTTTCTAGTCAACCAAGAATGGAAAGAGTGATGTTCACAGTGTCATGCTGAAGGGCAGTAATTTTCCAAAAGCTTTGGAAACCAAACCCAATTTGTATTTCTTCCAAAGCAAAAAGTTTAAAATATTCACCCATTTATTTCCCATCCAATTTGAACTGCCAAAGCCACAGTCCAACCTGCTCCTCACCTGGGGACAGCCACGCTGCTGCTGGGGAGGCAGAGCAATAGCTGCCAGGGAACCCACAGAACACTGATGGGGGGGGGAAATACAGTTAAAACACTGTTTCCCAACGTTATCTCATCTACAGAGAAACTTGACAACCTTCGTTTGAGCCAACTATAACAATTTATTTCAGCTACCAAGGATTAAGTTATGGCTGGAGGCAACTTACAAGCTGGAGCCTTCAATGTCAACAGTTTAATCATTTAAGGAAAACCCTTGACAGTGTTAGTGATATTCTAAGGAAAACTGAAAAATACAATTCAGAAGATGAGATATTTAGTGATTTTAACCAACGTAAGAGACTTTCAAGTTTTTATATTTCAGTTAATATTAAGTTCTGATGAATAAATATAACTCCTGTGTCATTTTTTCGTTATTAGGGTGGTACAGGTGGTACCTGGTTCTGTTCCTGGTGGAACAGCATCAACCCCAGAGCTCTTACACTGGGAGCATCACCACCAGCAGAGACTGGACGGGGAGAGGCACCCCCTCCTACCACTTCCAGTGGGGCTTCACCCAATAAAAGGTGGAAACTGGAAGAATACAGAGGCTCGTACGTACTGCTGCTACCTGTGTCATGCCTATCAGCAATCAGAAAAATGTCAAAGCCTGTTTCTCAGCCGGTGAAGCCTGGGAGAGGGTTAGTGATAAGGGAGTTACTCCAATTTACTTTGGCCAAAGAACGGCAGCACCCAGCACGGCCATGGTGGAAACCATCAGGAACGCTGACTGTAATATGAATTAAAATGAAGGAAAAAGGAGAGAAGAGCCTTCAAACCCTGCAAAATTAAAGAATTTACTAATTGTTTTTTAATTATAATGATAAATAATGTTTCACAGTGGAATAATGCCCCCCTGAGCATGCACTGGCAGCAGAGCCGACTGAGCACAGCCCCGGCAGCGGCTCCATCTCTGTGCTTGGAAAACACACACCCTCTGCCGTTAGAGGCCTTCTCTAAATAAGTAGTGTTAAACTCTTCTGTTTGTGGAATTATACTAAATGAGAGCAAGTGAGTGACTCTGTCAAGTCTGGACAAAAATGTAATAAAGTAGAAAGTCATGAGCACTACTCTTCTTCCTGCAGGTATGACTAACTGAGCAAATACTAAGAGCACAAGCCCTGCAGAATTAAGTCTCTCAGGTTTACGTTCAAGCCTTCAGTTTAAAAAGCTTTAGGGCTAAGCATAACCCACTGCTTCTCCAGAATGAAAGACGGGTGGTCTGGGGTTTTTCTTCCCTTTTTTTTTTTTTTCCTTCCCTTTTAAAGTCTCTCAAGGTTGGGGTAAAGAAGAGTAAACACGTTCTGGTTTCTGGTCTGGTTTTTGCTCCTGTGGCAAAGAACTACAGAAACCCACTTTGGGCCAGCATACTGCTGTAACTTTATTCCACATCTTATTTAATTTTAGCTTTTTACCTTGTCTGCCAATTTGACGTTAACCCCAAACTGTTAGTGGCTCAGGATTTGGTAGAATTCAAAGTGACATAATTACGTGACACGTTTTGAAAGCTTCAATACTTAGTGAGCCAGGAATTCCCAAACAGAAAAAGGAAGCAGGGCCCTTTACTGCCTAGCTCACTTTAGATTAGCTAAATATCAGAATGTTGTTTAATGGGCTCCTACTCATAAAGGCCTGGATAGTGACACATTTTCCAGTGGGTTCCCTTCACAATGGCATACCGTAACCATGGCTGGCAGCAGGGAAATCCAGACCAGGAGACAACAGGACAGAGAAAACCTTATTTCTGTCTTCAGTCCGAACTACCACCATCCCTTCAAAACCAACTCACAGCAACAACCCTGCCCTCCACACATCTTCTTGAATACCATCCCTCTCAAAAATTGTGCTTTTTAAAAAAAATATTGTTTAGCCTGATACGTAAAGTTGCAGAAAGTGCACAGGGAGCAAGGTCAAAGCGTTGGAAAGGAGAAAGAAGCTCATCCACACCAGAGGCACCCGCCAGCTTAAGGGGATACTATAACTTTAAACTTTGTATTTTTCAGGAAAAACAAAAAAAGAGATGCATTGGTGGATTGCAACAAATCACACACATCCCCACGTTTTCAAAATATGCCAAGATAATATTTATTAACACAGCAGGACTTACAGATCACAAAAGATAGTGATACATAGGAGCTCGTAAGGGCGTTATCAGAATAAAGCATGCAGGTCAATACTCGCAGAAGAGAGATATCAAAGCAGATCTGAGAAGGCACATTCACACAGGAAATGTTTAGTTGAAATTAGACATTAGAAAAGCAGCAAAAAACCTGAAGTTGATTAAAATATACAGAGATCTCCATATAATGCCAAAGAAAAAAAAGGTACTTTACAGATTTGCAAGTGCAGCAAATGGATAACCCTTTGAGAATACCCGGGTGAGGGTACGCTCTCGCTGCAATGTTTGGCAGGACACGCAACAAATTAGGTTCATGTAACATGACTAGGTGCTAACTAATTAAAATCTTTTAATTTTGGAGTAAAACGTAAATTTGGGTTAAAAGAAGCAGCCTGGTTGAAACTAACAGCATGCAGCCAGTGCTCAAAGGGTTATACGAAGTAAATGCAAGAGAAATCAGGCAACATTAGTATAATCTACCTTCCACACAAAGAATTATAGCAAAGTTTAAAGAGACAGTATCCCCTTTGGAGAGAGCAAAACTCCAAACCTTTCTTCCCTCAGAGACCAAAGTCTATTGTACGGGAAGCAACTCAACAATTTCCTTCCCATTCCCAGTGTAAGCAACCTACCTGCCCATACCTGGAAACTATGCAACGTGAAATCTCAATAGCCAAAGGATAAAACACTCCGTATGGGTATGTCAGAAAAGGTCAAATCATTGATCAGCACCTCTGTCCTGCTGCTGTTTCACTGGAGATGTTACACGGTGTGTGCAAACATACAGCTCCCTGTGTCTGGCCTCCCATTTCTCAGCAGTGAGGACGGCAAAGGGATACTGTCCCTTTTGGACATTAGATTTACAGAGCGAAGAAGATTAAGAGGGGGGAAAAAATGTGTGATATATATATATCTGCTTTTTAACTTATGTAAACTGGAAGAAAAAAAAGGACTCGAACATCAACAGTTCATAGCTTGAAATGCATCAAACGTACAGAGGGAACACATGAGCACAGAAGTACTCGTAACAGATCGTCCAGAGCACGCTCCGCTACGAGATCCAAACAGAGTTAAACGGAGTAAAACTCTCCCTGTGGAAAAACACCTAGCTTGGCACCATAGGAGAATACAGACTTGTTTAAGTTTAATAAAAATAGCTTCTAATTAATACTTCAGAGTTCAAAAGTTTAGCAACAAGCATATGATCGGCTAACCCCTTTAAACAAACCAAAAAAGTCTTTCCTGCCACAAATGGCAATTATTAATCACTGATTTCTGTGGCAAAAGCTCACATCCTGTAGAAGAGCTACGTAAGTCAAACTACCACCAAAAGAGGCTAGAAAAATATTAGGAAAAAGTGCTTTCAAAACCAAAGTAAACATTCAAGAATACACTGTAGGTGCTACGTTTTTGAAAGCCCACTCAACTTGGAATTTTACCAAGCAGTAATATGAAAATTAAATGTCTTTGCTAATAAATTATTCCTGATATTTTGTACCCTGTTATAGAGTATCTTCCATGTCAAAGTTGCCAACTCAATCTTCTCCCCTACTTAAAAATATCATATAATGCAAAATTACAGTACTGTGTATTTTCTCTACTCATATCTGCAAAACTGGAAGAAATATTTCATATGGAAATAACCAATTCTTGCAGTAACAGCTTTTACATTTACAGTTTGTATGCTCCCCCCCATTCAGAAAAGCCTTTGACTGCGTTAATACTTGTCGCTCAAACACAGTAATGGTTCCCGTAGTATTGAAGGCCACAGAGCATTGAACTACGTCTTATCTTCTTATGTACATATGAAAAGAGAAAGCAGGACACTTGGGAAGTCTGGTTTATGATATGTGATCAGATCAGAGATGGTCAATTCACTCTCTCAGGACTACTTTCATAAAGGGAAATTAAAGAAGGTGAGAGGATAAAGTAGAAGTCCCAGGGTTTTAAATTTAGGTCCAAGAGTTACCAATTACCAGACTAGCATTTACAGGCCCTCTGCAATTATTGCAATGAGGGTTTTAACTCTAAAAAGTGAATGCAATACTTCCTGCTTGCAGTCCTGCACAATACTGGTTACACAGATTAAGCCCCACCATAACGGGAATATACTAGTGTTGTTGATTAGACAGCTTTTCATTAACAGCACAAATTAGTGTTCTGCCTACCCTTTCAGAAGCGCAGAGCGGGTTAAGTCCTCAAGCCAAATGCTTTGTTGAAACCAAGAGATTAAAGTGAGACTCTGCCATTCACCTCGCTAATATAAATGGAATGACATTGTTTGCATTAGAAAAATTTTCCACTGGAATCCCTTAAGTGACAATAGCTGACAGGTACCAGTAAGATGATGTTGTCAAGTCTCAAAAACAAACTGGCGTGGAGTTCAAACTGTACAATCTATTTATCTAAGACAAAAAACAAACACGGCCCCGCTAAGGGGCTGTTGGCTAGCGGCTGCACAGATTTAGGAGTCTTCCACTAGTGAAAGACTAGTGCATAATACTGTAATTTAGCACACAGAAAGACACGGAAACCCATCACCTACGTTACCAGAGCAATCTAACCAGTTCCTCACCTGCTGCTGGTGGATGCTGGCCACTAACTGTTGGCAAATCCAAAGAGCTATCAGACATGACATGCTTAAGATCTCCTCCCACATCAGCCAGTTTCATGTCAAACTGAACAGACAACGCGTCTTCAGAATCCTCCTTGCCGACGCTACTGCCACCGATAGAAGGGAGATCCAGAGACTTCACCGAGGCAGAGTCTTCTTTGGCCTGCTTGAAAGCTGCGACTTTGTCCACCAGGGACTTATCCACGCTGTTGCACGTGGAAGAGAACTTGTTAGAGTGAAAGTCAGCAAAATCATCGTCGCTCTTTACCGAAGAAAGCGTGTTGTCCTTCGCCTCCTCAAAGCCTGTTCCAGAGCCTTCCAGAGAAAGCTGTTTGAAGATGTCGTACTTGGTGGGCGTAGCAGCAGAGCTCTGCCCGCTCTTCACCGTGCCGGCAGCTGAGCCAGACTGAGGAACGGCCTCTAGCTTCAGCGCACTGTATTTGTCATCTGGTTTTTGTTCAGAAAATCCACTGCTATTGTTGAAAGCCATGAAATCTGCAAAGTCATCTTGTCCAGCGGCTGATGCGCAATTAGAAAATTCCCCAAAAAGGTTGAACTCTCCAAACTCATCAGCTAAGCTGGAGCTTTTGCCAGGGGCTGGTTGGGCGGTGGTAGACGGAAGGGGTGGTGGTGGAAAGGAGCCTGATTTTGCTGTATTAAACGCAGGTGGAAAGGATGGCTGCTTGTTTTCTCCAGTAGAGGAAAAGAGATCCAAGTCTGCTAGATTCAAAGAGGTCTTTGCTTGTGTTTGCTGTTTTGACTGAACGGGCAGAGAAGGGAAGGACGTAGGGAAGGTTTTGTCTTTTGTAGGTGGCTCTAATGGTGAGATACTGTCAGCGGTTTTAAAATCTGTGAAACCATCATCGGTTCCTGCAGGCTTGAATTCGGCAAGGTTATCTCCTGAGAATAGAAACAAGGAAAAAACAATAATAAGACACTGCAGTGACAACAAATACATCATACCCACACCATGCAAGCAAGCAAATTATTTCATGCAATGTCAGAAGGTTTTATGCAAAGTATTTAAATTAAGACCTCAGGATGCACGGAGAACTGCAAACTCAACTTCTAGGAACCACACAAGTTTCAAGGTCAGTGATTCTAATATTCATTCCAGCAAACCCTTAAGTCTTTCAAATAACCTCAAAGTCATATTAAATTCCCTTTGCACTGAGTTAATATCAAAACACACCATGACTGATAGATTGAAAAGGAGATCAGTATTGTCTCACACAAGTTCTTTTTCCCACCTCATCCTTCCCATATTTACTAAGCAATGAATGTAATCTTGAATTTCACTTATACCAATAAAGTATTTGCCTTCTTACTGAAGCAATTCTCTGCCTCCCTGCCTTAAAAATATTGCCCAAATGCAGTTTCTTCATGGGGCATCAGCAGAGGGTTGAGACAGAAGGGGAACTCAGGAGGGACCACCTGGACTTGCCCAGTGGCTGAAGGTATTTGGAGCAAAGCTCAGTTAAAAGACGGCAGCCAGCCAACTAGCCTTTCCAACTGGGCATAATGGGGAACCCAACGGCTGGAAGAGACAAAGTCCCAGACAAAGGAGAGTGAAAGGCAGTGATCTTAAGGTGTTGGTTTAGAACATTTTTAAGCTCTTGTTTTAATCTATTGTGTTTTCCTTCTGCCAGGTTCACCTAAACATAACACTAAACATAGTGTTAAGCGATCAGAACTTCAGTAAATGCAATTCAACTCTGGCATTTTTTGGCTTCTAAGACTGATCACGTTTTTACTTGCCAGCTTGGAGACAGACTTCCACGTGAAACTCAGCACAATTAATCCTAAAATGTGCAGATCTCTAGTCTAACTGCATACCGAATGTAAGACAGTACTAGGTAAGGTTATAATTTGAATCTGATTAACCATTAGGTAACAATGTTTTCACTGAATTTACATGAAATATTTTGGTGTACTATTTTTACAAGTTTCTTCCTGTTCATACACAATAATTTTTTACAAAGCAATTTCTTTTTAACATGATGTTTAACCCATTCACCAGCATGTACATACTTAGACTACTTGTAAATTTAAAGTATTGATGCATACTTCAAGACAAGTGTCCAATAAACAGGTTTTGTTCTATTTTAGAAGTACACCATTAACATTTAATTTATAAGCTACCACAGTGTCATACTTTAAATTAGTTAAACCAAGATTTTAAAAGAATGCTCTTTATAATGGTAGTAAAGTACCATGACTATACCTAACGTATTCTTCCCTTCTCCCTCCCCTCCAAATCAATTCACTTCACCCAGCAATGATACATGAAATTGCTATTCAATGATCAAACCTAAAACATCACAGCAAACTAAACTTACTGATGAATTGCAAACATTTCCGTTAGAAATGTAAGCTGGTGAAAGGGTTAAGAGTGGTCAGACCTGGATAGCAGGCAAATACAGTAATTTTCAATATTTTAGAACATGTACGGAAATAGATAAAATGTTGTTTCATTTCATTGCATGCATTTAATCCTGAAGAAGTACCAAGCATAAGAACCTCACAAAACATTACAGGTGTTTCAGAAACTCAGTGTTTGAAAAAAAGAACTCAGTCTTTGAAAAATAAGGAGTGACCTCGGCTACGCAGTTTTATCCTAGCATCTAAAGTTGTTCTCTAATAATGAACAAAAATGCCAGGTATAACATAACTTGTGGAAGTCAGGTTAAGTTAGTAATATGTTTATCTTCTCATCTATCTGCTGGTAATATACAAAAATTAGCAGAATTTGAGAATTTTCCCCCCCATCTGATTAAAAAGATGAGATTGCCACTTATAAATGAGTTAGACATAGATGGTCCTGGAAATGGATTAGGGCGACTCTGCTTTTGTAACTACACAGATGCAGCACCTCAGATGCCATCCAGGTTTTACTTTTTCCAATCAAAACCAATTAAACACAATTTTCAAAATAAGTAATCAGATTTATTCTTAAGAGTCCTAGAGACAACGAAAAGTTTAAATTCTGCCCCAACAACAGAAAAAAATTGCAATTTGTCCAGGACCACCTTATTCTGTGTTACGTGACTCCTTATTTCCTATCATGTCATTATTTTAAAATAGAAGCATCCAGAAGAGATGCTGATCTTCTAGAAGTACAATTTGTAGATTATTCCAATCGTATATTGCACTATTTTTTCAGGATACTTCATGCTAAGCTGTTTAAAGGAGCTGAAGCACTTTTATTCTAGAATTCTAGCAATGGAATTTCTGCAGCTTAATAAGAATCGTTAAAAAAAAACAACACACACACACACACCCCCCCCCCAACCCCAAATCATTAGTGCATATTAAAACATTTTCAAAATAACACTGCTTACCTAAGTATTTGCTCTCTGCTGGTTGTTCTAACTCACGGAAAGCACTATACTTGTCTCCACAATCTAGAAAATGTGAGAAAAGAAATCAACTTACATAAAGATATTAAGAACTTCTTTCATAAACTTTACAGTAGCATAACTTCTCTGATTTTTTTATATTAACATTTTATCAATGCTAAAAACAAGATAGATGAAATATTGCAATACATTGCTCAAGGTGGATGCATGTTTTCCTTTTACCTCCAAAAGTAGCTGTACTTTCAGAAGGCTTCTCAGCTGCAATTCCTTTGAACACAGCGTATTTATCAGTTGAGGCGAGTGTCTTATTACCTGGGAGTGGCATTAGTAAAGAAGGAACACTAAAAACAAAAAGAGATAAAAGCAAAGTTCCTCAATTTATCCATAAGAAATCTACGCGTCCAGGTTTTCTTTAGAGGAGTCTCTTATTATGACTACACAATTTGGATAGCTAAACCTTAGTTTGTATCCTAAGGAGTTCTTAATCAAGAACCTGATTAAATTACTTCAATAGCTATAAAGAATGAGAGCGTGTAAACAGGCAGCTGGTAACCAAGGGGTGAATTCACACTTTATCTCATCTAATCGTATTTCTTTAGGCCAGAAGTCAATTTTCACCCTTCTTGATTTTAACTTGTACCAAAACATGAACAAAACACTCCAGAACTTTACACCGCAGGAATTCTTCGCCCAGGAGAGAATAAGCACACAGGAATCACTGCTGTTTCACTTATCACTCTGCCCAGGGCAGCACAAGGACAATTCTCGCTGATAGAACTAGATACAGTAAAGGGTTAAAACTGCCTGAGATTTTGCCAGCTCCATACTTTCAGCTTATCTACTTTTGATTATATTTCATTCCGTATTACAAAATTAAGAGAATAAAGTGGAAGCACTGTTCAAAAGGAAGGATAACTTCGAATTTCTGTCAGTGCAAATCGGCGAGTGCAGGTATGTATCTAATCAGCGAAACAAGGATAAGCCCACAGTTACACAAGCAAATCTTTTTGCACATAAACACACTCTACTTTATACAGTAAAACTGCTATAAAAACCTAACACCATGTTAGCAACTGCTGTAAGATTTAAAAGACGTTCTGCAAGAGCTTTGCTTGCCCTCCACACAAGCCCCCTTATCAGACCTTGGCAGCTCTAGAGAACAACATCCTTTACATATGAATAATGCATTTTACCTCTAGTTTATGTCATTCAATCCTATGCACATCGAAAACGTGAATGAATTTCTATGGCGTTCTTTGGCCTGAAGCAAGAATCTTTCCCGAGCCATTTAAATCTCCTTATCAGCAGCCTACAAGCAACACACAAACCTAGCGCTTGCACACACGTGCTAATGATGGTCTGGGATGCCTGCAGACAGGCAGGGCCATGGCAAGAAAATATAGCTTATGGTAACATAATTAAATTTCACATCACTGCAAAACAGGCTATTAGATATGCAATCTCAGCAAACGTAATGGTTAATCAGCTGTACTCTACAGATGGCTTTTTTTTAAATAAAGCTTCATAAGCAATTAGATTACAGCTCATTGTAACGTTCTGTTCAAAACTGAATGCTTTTACAACTGAATAAAGAGAACTGCTGCAGTGAAAAAGAAACACCGTTTCTAAATTTTTATTTATATTTTTTTTATGATCCTCTACTTCCCATTGTGGAATTTACAATGTTTCTGTTAAAAATTTCAGTAATAGAACAGCTTTAATTGCAAAATGACATATAATACAAATAAAGACATGCTTAAAATAGAGCATCTTCAGATGCACCTGGCATTGATTGACATCAGCAAAATTACATTTCTTACGCAGAATGCCGTTAGGCACAGTGTAACAGAACAATTTGTTTTAGTAACCCCATTTATGTCACTGCTGAGGAAGGCACTGGTAATCACTACTTACCTGGAAAGCGCCAGTTCTATTTGCAACTAAGAACAGTCAGTTCAACACACAGAAAATGTGCACGTCTACAATTAGACACCTGGGAGGTACATAAAAGTTTTACCATGTGCAGTAAAAAGAAAATACACTGAAATTTTGCAATCACAGGACTTTGAAGGATTAATTGTAAACTCTCAAAGGGAGTAAACACGCTTACTTATTTACTTACACAAAATTCGCCTGATCTGGAATTACATTTTGGCAGTCTCCCAAATGAAAAGCCAAGATTGCTGAAGTCTGAATGAGATTGCAATCAAGATTTAGTCAGCTATCCAAAGTTTAAGCACTGGCCAGAGAAATCATAGAAATAACAAAAACCCTGGAGTTCTGTCATTTAAGAGTACGACGCGCTCTTTGCATGAATTTTGGCGTCCATATTCAGTTCCCAAAGACAGACCTTGATGTCAGCAAGTGGTTTCTATCAACTCCAACAAACATGGGGTCACACCTCTAATGGAAGCTCAACTCCTCTGTCCCAGGGTATTTTTTCTGAATAGCTTTATGTAAGACTTTTGCCAGAATGCACAGTATGAAGTAACTTTCGATTGCTTGTGCAGTAGCATAAACACTTAAAAACCTATCCCCATACCTTGTAAACGCAATTTACCTCAGCATGATGACTAGATGCTAAAGAATGGCCAACCACCTATGGCACATCAAATGTCATTTTCGATTCAGAAAGCCTAATTGTAGTTGTAACAACCTTCAAAAGAAACTGTCAGAGTAGAAGTCAGGTGACAGAAGAAAATTACAGGCTAGAAAGCTACCCACAAAAGAGGAAAATATTTCATTTCTTAAAAGAGTTCTAAAATACTAAAGGGGTGGAAATCAAAGATCTACTACCTGCTCCTGTGCTGTGAACTGGCTGCTTTGGAGGAGGCTGCTACATCCCCTTGGAAATCAGTGAAAGAGTCATCGAGTGAGCCAGACTTTGAAGCATCTTGAAACTCCTGGAAGTCGTCATCATCTGGTTTTACTACCTGAATCACAAACAGCATGTACATTACTATATTGTTGTCTTTTCAAATTGTCACATAGCATGAAAGCAGATCAGAGTAGTGCTATCAACTTAGGAGGAAAAAAAAGGCAAAAAAAAGGAAAAAACCTTTCCACATTACCACACAAAAAATCAGCATGGTCAGTGTTTCTACTTCACGTGCATCTCATCCAACTCAAAACACAAAGTGTGCAGGTTGACAAGCAGTGCACACGAACAGGTGAACAAGGAACTCTACTCCTTTCACTTTTAAGTATTATTGAATGTAATATTTTAATATAGGACAAATATTAATAATTTAAATTAATCAATAATTTTAAATCAATACATACAGCAAAAGCATCAGAAAAAAATATTTTCTGAAGGACGAACCATATTTGCAAACAGCAAAATTTTATCCCCTACATGATTTAATGTTGTAAATCAAAGGTTTTCATAGTTGCCAGCTTCTCCTGAAAACTCTGGCTTATTTTACCAGCTAAGAGAGCCTGTTGTGTAGTTTAATCTAAAATTCCATTTTATGTGCATTACAAAATCCTAACTACAAGTAAAATCCTCTTGCAATGCAATTAGTCTGTAATGGAGAATGCTTTTGTACCTCTTCTAATGCCACCAGAAAGAAATGGAAAAAGATAAAAGAACATCTTTAGCAGCATGACTTCATGTTTTCTGATACCATGTGCTAGATCTCAGCTTCATTTTTTGCTGTTTACTTAAAGTCTGTTGTCACTATATGGCTTTAAAAGAGCCAGGGTAATTCTCTTTCCAGGACAAGGGAGCTCTGCCAGGCGGGAAGAGCAGAAGAGGGAGCTAACCTGGCCGGGTGGGTAGGACGGCACGAATCCTGCCGATGGTTGTGCTGCAGCTCCGCCCGCTGGTGCCGTGATGCTCATTCCCATCACGGCTGGCCCCATGCTGAGAGGCACGGAGACCGGCGGTGCGGAGGGCAGCAGGGGCTGCTGGCTCACTGCGGCGGGCAGAGGCATTGGGAATCCAGTTAAAGTTGGAACGGGGGCCGCTGGAAACTGGTTTAACGCATCAGGACTCACTGCAGGTATTCCTCTCTGCAGAGGCAGAAAAGCAAAGAGAACCATGTAAACGTCAACAGAAAGGCACACCGCACTCAATTCCAGTTTCTACCTTGTATTATCAACATCATGAAAGAGCAGGGTACTGGTCAAGCTTCAAGTAAACCTTCCAAAGCAATAAGTGAATGGTATTCAACACCCTGACCATTGGGAGTTACAGAGGGGAACAACACCTGCCTGGGTGGGCAGAGGCATTTGACAACATTCTTGTTTGGCTTTTAGTAAACCAGTTAGTAGGCATTGGCAAAGCTACACTGAATTTCGTGGATGCTTTATCATCTTTCCTACACACCACTCCCACAAGGTCAATCAGCTTCGATCCTCACTGCTCAATATACCTTAGTTTTCATACAGACCTGATATTTAGAGATAAACTGCTAAGAGATGACACTACACTGACAAATAAACGAAGCCTAAAATAACACTCCACTGGTTCAGGAGAGAGGCAGCAAGTCTAGCTATTTGCAGACTAAAGGATACAGGTACCATATAGTTTGAGGAAAACAGATGTGTCCAGAACAGAAGAAAACCAGCCAATACATTCTACTAGAAATACATATGCATGTCTTTGATAGGTATAGCTAAGAACTATCTTCAACGGACACTAAAGAAAGGAGTAACTGACATGTAAGTGCAGGGGATAAAATTATAATCCCACTGAAGTTACAAGGGGAATTTCCTGTCTGGATTTCAACAGCAGCAGTATTTCACTAGAGGTGTGGTGTGCCAGCCCTTGTGCCAACACGCAATCACAGCAGGTTGGTGAAGTGAACTGCCTTTCTGCAGTCATCTCCGAAGCGTCCATCGTACCTGAGTTACTGCTATCATCGCCAGGACGGCGTAGAGCTCTTCTTTGGTGAGCTTCCCAGGGGTGGTGCGGTTGGCTAAAGCCCATATTTGCCCAAGAGTCTCTCTGGGCAATCCAGATGACATCAGTATGGGGTAGAGTTTAGCTGTATCTATTCCAGCAGGAGTCAAAGTCGTTTCTAAAATTTTCTTGTACAGCTCTGTTAAGAGGCAGTCAGTATTAGACAGCGGCAACTGCTGTTTTCAAGAGAATTTAAGATCAGTTTTCTATTTTGTCTCAAACTCAACATTACATTCAATTAGTACCACTCAAAGTGGTAGGTAGTAAGGTAAGGCAAGAGCATCGTGGCATTGTATTTATCATCATGTTTCATCTAAATGTGCTATTGGAGGGTCTTTACAGACAAGTTTAAAACAAGCAAAGAAATATTATATTTCTTTGCTCTATTTCAAAACATGTTTCATCGATGAAACTGCAGGATAATCCAGAAAAAAATATCGTTAAAACAGCTTAATGTATTTAAATCTCAGTGTAACCAATATTTATTACAGCATTTCATTTTCTATTTACTATGTTATTAGCATATATAAGATAAATAAGAAATGAGTCTGCTTAATTACAAGACATGCCAAAAACCAGACTACCCATAAAAACGGCATTATCAGCAATGCAACCTCCACTAGCATAATCTTCTGTCATAAAAAATTCTAGATTAAACATTTAACATGCTTGAATAAAATCCATACTTCTTCAAATATAGATAAAGCCACCATAAACATGTAATGTATCAGACATAGGATTCATTTGATGGCCAAAGAATAATACTTGGATCAATAAATGGCAAAATAAGCACACGTCCATTCACACCTTTCGTTGCCCACTTTCTTTTTTACCTGGGACCAAGCTATCATTGTAAATCCAAGGGGGCATCATTTGCTGAATTGGGTCCTGCGAAGGGAATACTCCAACTCCTGAAGGTATTCCGTTCAGTAAGAAAAAGACAGACAGTTGTATTAGGATATAAGGTTCAGAGTATAAAGATCTTAGACACTAGATCAGTTGGTCAGTACCAATTAGCATTTCAGGCAAAGATTTCAGATTGGAATCACTGTGCTCAGAGGGAAAACAGCTGCTGCAGGAATACGTATTTCAACATAACTAAAAGGGTTTGGCAGTAACAGCAAGAATGTAGTTATATACATACAAAATAAGGAGCTCCTCACTTGCCTCCCTCTTAATTTCTAGTTGTACAGAAGCTCAAGTCTCTTTGTCTTTAAAACTTCCCAGCAGCAGTTCCATGCCATAGCAAATTTAGTCTCCCCATCAACTGTACGCTATTTGAGCTACTTGCGGAACAAATAAATTCATACCTACTGTAAGAACCACTACCATGAGTTTAATAGTGAAAAGTTATGGTACTTCTAGGAAAGAAAGAACTGCTTGAGAAAATGCCCAACTCAATTATCTACAGATTAGGAGCTTTCTCCCCCTTCTCCGCCTCCTCTCACCCCCTAGTAAAGTGAGATTACACAAAGGACTATGTGTATTTTTATCATACTTGACTACAAGTGGAGCCCATGTTTGATGTAACCCTTGAGTACAACATCAGAGCACTAACCAAGGTGCACCAGAGACCTTGCATCTATTTTGACTGGAATAAAACACAACCAAACAATCAATATTCGGTGTTAACAAAATCCCAATTGGAACTAAAGCTTGCTTTAAGTTTTCATCTAGTCCAGCTTTTGAAATTTTGATCCCTAACACATAGTTTTAGACGTAACGCATGAGTGGCAAATTGTCTGGGAAATAAGTATTAACCAGACAAGAGTTCTAACCAAAGAAGATTTTATCCCCTCCAAGATGAAAACCCACCATGACATTGATAATCTTTAGTAAGAGTTTCTTTAAATAATTAAAAAAATATATCTTTAGAGAACATGTCTTTTTTTTTTTCACCCCAAGCAAGAGGACAGAATATTTTAAAACAGCAGACCTGATTAAACAAACATGTTAAAAGTGATTACAGCAGTAAATTCATGTGGGAAAAGTCCAGAGCAAAATCATAGTTGTTATACTTTTAGCAAGGAGCAGGAGGCACTGACACATTATTCAAGCAGGCATTCAGAGCAAAATGATGCAGGATTGGCCTTAGAATTAGCGTACAGAGTGTTAGCATTCAAGCAGCATCTTATTAGATTTAAATTCTGTCAAATGTTGCATTTGCTCACCACACTCTTCAACTGCTATGTTTTGTTCTGAAGCCTTGTGCACCTCTGCGGCAGTGACACCACTTTCATGTCCACCTACAACATCCCAGTCATTGATGGTTAGACTGGGATGAGCTTGGCTTGCAGCTGAGGCTTTGTGCCCAACTTCGGATGTTTTAAGTTTGGTTTGCTCTTGTTCAGATTCATTTGAGCCATTATCTAAGATTTTCTCCTCCAGGGAAGAGCCTGAATGAACAGCAGGAGGAATTATTTGTATTTTGTTATTAATCACCCAGACCGCAATTCCACCCTTTCAAAGGAAAGGTGTTATTGGCACCACTGATAAGTTATTGAGATGAGTATCCGTCCCAGCTCAGACCAATAGCACCACCCTGTTCAAACACCTCTATAGCCTGATTCTGGCCTTTACTTACCATGCATCAACACCACTAACTCAACAAACAAAAAGCAACTGTATTAGGATTTTCTGTATTAGGATTACCGTTTTATAATCATCTTGGCATCAGGAGCAGAAATGTCCAATATCTACTTACACCTGCAAAATTCTTTGCATTAATCCCACCAACATCCATTTAGCCTCCAAGAGAGGAAGCACACAAGCGCTCCACATTAGCATAATAGTTATTTTTTTATACCACCGTCTCAACTGTATCGTTTTCTACTACACAGACTTAAAAAGCTGCTAGGACACAAGACTTAATCCACTTAAGATCAGTCATAGGCATATTTAGCAATCTTTGGATCCACACGTGACTTGCTTTTACAGTGCAGTTCTAAGGGAAGAAACAAGGGGACTTCAGTCATCTTTTCCCATGGATCGCCGAATTTCTACTTAATTGCTTACATATTACTTCTTTCAGCCAGACCAAAAAAAAACCCCAATAAATTAACTAAAGACTCTGTACAGCTCTATGACAGAAGATGATACATAAAAACCGATACTTTAGAGTTACCTGTTTTATGGATATTGGGTGAAGATGCAGAGGTAGGAAAACAAGGAACTTGCCCAGTTGTACCATGCAGGATGGGTAACACTGGAGTCTGGGCTGGAGGGAGAGGCTGGACCACAGCCTTTTCAGAAAGCAGTTGCCCAGCCTCGGTAGCAGAATGGAAAGGCTGAAAAGGCTGAGAGGTGGGTTGAGGCACCAGTTTGGGGATTTCAACAGGCCCTTGTATAAAGTCACTAAATTCTTCATCATCGAGAAAAGCAGAGTGGGAAACAGATACAGCAGAATGGAATGATATGGGATGATCTGTAAAATGGAATGAACACACAACGCAAAGTGATGAGGAAAAAGGTTCATGGGTGGAAAGGCAGGAAAAGTGGCAAATACTAGGTATCCATAGCAAAGGGGTGAGGGGAAACAGCGGTGGAGGCACTATGTGACAGGGATGGGAAGAGTTATTATTGTCAGCAAACACACACATAAGGTAAAACTGAGCAGCCAGTTCCAACCACGCATCTTCTCTCCCAGGTTTTTATCATGTAAACACTTTGAAACTTGATTCCTCCACTGGCTGTGGAAGTATTCTGTTTGTTTTAAACAGACCGGGTCAAAACAACTCAAGAAGTAATATTTCAAACTAGACACAATGAGGGTGTGCACAGGGAGGACATTCTTCCTCAAAGGAGTGTTTTAACCTCAAAAGCTCAATAATATATCATAAGAAACCCAAGAGTACTTATTTAGACAATCTGCTGTTTGACCCCTTGCACAGTCACCCATTTTAACCAAACTGACATAGAATGGGCAAATCTACAGACAACAGAAAATTGTCAGAAACCATCTGTAACTTCAAAAGCATCAAAAAGCAAATCCACAGCAGAGATAAACATTTTGCACAGGAAAAAACTTGTCTAGATAAGCTCTCTTCCAGGCTAGACACAGAACAAACTATACTACAACCCACAGGAAATCTCTCTCTAGTAGTAATTGTTACAAATATCGTAATTACTGAGAATACGGAAGGCTTTGGTTTCACCACGCCCAGGCAACAGTACCCAAGTCAGCTCTTACAGTACACGTTACAATGTTTTGATCATTCTTAGAACTTCTTGGCTTCAAAAGCGCTCTGCAAAACATTAATTAATGCTTTGACTAAAAGAGAACAAACGTATTATCAATTTCCATGATATTTCACATATAAACACAGCACATTAAGCTTTCTTCTAAAGATTTCAAGTCTTCTAATGAAGGTTGATATCTAATATCTCACCCTCATAACCTGACCAAGCAAACAGTTGCTAAAATTACACTTTATTTTACAAAACATTTAATCCACTCACTTTGTTCCACCAAATAAAAATGCTTCTTGGAATTACTTCCACCTGCTGAGGATTTCAAACATTAGAGTTTTATTTTCAGTTGAAAGAGGAGAAAAATTACAAACCTGGCTTTTTTGGATGTGAGGCTGGTGTCGGGTGCATTTTAGCATCTCTAGAAAAACCATCTAAATTTCCTTTAATGGCTTCCAAAGCATCATCCCTGCTTTTTTCACCTGTCTGAAACACCACAGAACACATTTTGAAAAATTCACAGAACAGCTCAATTTTCTTTCAATATCCACACTTCTTCAGCACAGAGATTAGAAATGCCTGCTGTTAGATCAAACCCTTCTTTCTCCAGCAGTGCCTTCCCGAACCGTATCAACAATAACTCCCCCATTTAGAAAGCATTTATTTTGCAGACTACACTATAACAGCGTTTCTCAGTCTTTAGCATAGCTTTATGCACAGGAACCTTACTCAGCTATTTCTGTTCTTGCAGATAAGAGCCTTCGAGCTCATTCAAGTGTCCAAAACTTTGGATAAAGTTAACAAACAAAGCACCAAACATTTTCTATTCCAGAAACTCAGTCTGTTTCCAAATGTTACACACCAGGTTGGTTTATTTTTCAGACGCTGGTTTCATTTTCAACACCAGACTTTGTTTACAGTACACCAAGAGTGTGTAAGGGACTGTCTACTCCAGATGCTTTTCAAGATGTAATCTGATGTCTCATGTAAGTTTCCCGGTTATTTGCTCATTGAAAGAGACCATCCTATTAAATATTATAAAAAAAAAAAACAACAAAACAAAACAAAAACTGAAGAAACAAACACCTCAGTCATTATTTAGGACATACCTTAGGTTTTACACTGCTTAGGAGTCTCAGCTTTTGTTTCTGCTCTTCAAACTGGCGTCGTTTTCTTTCTTCTTCTAAGAATTTCTGCTGGTGCTCAAATCTCTTCCTGAAGAAAAATAATTAAAAAAAAAAAAACCACAAAAATTATTTTTCATTACAATTTTCATGTCAAGCTTCTGCTTGATTTTTCTATTTCTTCTCTCTCAAATTCAGACCGTTTGGTGTACCCATTTCTACTCCTCCTCAGAGCTGTATGACAGCCACTACTAACTTCATAGGTGGCCTTCAAATGCGATGGAATCTCAACAATACTCTACAACCTTACACGGACTACTTTTCTAGAAGAAACTACCAGTATTTTTACTGTGTGGACCACCCCTCCAGACTACATCTCCCCCTTATAAAAGAAGGATTTAAAGAAGAATTTCTCAAGAGCTGGTGAAGCATCACTTACTGTTGTTCCTCTGCAAACTGCTTCTGCATGTCAGGGGTGTACTGCGGGGCCGCCGGACGCATTCCCAAGAAAGAGGCCTGGCCCATGTAAGGCATTCCAGTTGCTGGCATTGGCCCTAAAGGCATGCCACCCTACAAGAAAATAAAGAATACAACTTTATTCTAATTTTTATGTTAAGTATAGCTGGATGAGCAGTGCCTGAGCGCGGAGTTAGCTGTTACAGAGCAAAGCACTGGTCATTCAGTAGATGGCACTCTTCCTTCTCAATAACGAGTTGCAATTCTTAAAGGATTTTAGAAGGCAGGAAGGTTTCCGGGTAAACGCAAAAAATCAAGATTTCAAATCCATACAGCCTAGCTCAAGAGCAGGAAGGCTACAGGCATCCTGCAGTGCTACGTGTGGTTCAGTACCATGCTTCGGGGGTTTCTTGGGGTTTTTATTTCCTGTTCGAAGTGGTTGCATAAGACTTTTAAATTCCCTGCTGGAGGTGCATGCTCCCGACCAACAATGGACGCTGGCAAAATGTGCTCTAGTCATTTTACAAACAAAGCTTGTCCAGGGGGCAAGGGGGGGAGACAGCACACGACAACAGCCAAGAAGAGACTTGTCTGAATTAAACCGCATCTGTACCAGAAACATTTGCTGAGAAATAAATTCTGGTATGGTTATAGCAGCGAAGCTTGCCTAATATGGAATGGACCAGAAAATAATTTACTTTTCTTACTATTCATTTTGTATTTGATATCAGAACACGTAGGAAGAGAACAAAGCTGTTTATTATTTCCAGACCAGTTGTCATAAAAACATCTTCCACTATAAATTTTACAAAATTAATCTAATAAATTCCAGGTGGGGGTGGGAAGGAAAGATACAATAAATGCAATTTTTCACATAGCAATTTGACAACTAAGCCATGCCAAAACATTAAATTTCAGCAAAGTGCAAATTTGTTCATAAGCACATATGGCGCTAAATAGAAAACAAAAGATTAAATGAGAGAAAACATAATTAGCTCCCCATATTTCATTCTTATTCCTCAATTAGCAACAGCAGAGTTAAAGACAAAGTTACTTTAAGCAAGAAAAAGAAGAAGAAGGAAGTAGGACAAATGGGAAAACCGGTCATGTGAGACAATACAGCACATTTAAGAGATTCCTTGCTCCCCAGAACAAAGTACTTAAAAAGAAAGTTTATAAATCGCCACCTACACTCAGGAAATTTAATTCTATTAACTCCAGCATTCGAGTTGCAAAGAGATAAAACAATTCAGTGAGTTCGTTGTGATCAATCAGATTGTGTACACAGTCACTTCTTATCAGCTTATAAAGGACTCATTTAAAATACTACACAATACATCACCTTAACGTTAAGTACATAAAACCAAAGCAAAAGTAAGAAGGAAAATTAAAAAGACAGAAGAGGTATGTTGTGGGACTTTTGAATTACAGTTACTTAACAATTCAATACTATTACTAACAACACTTTGGAGTAGGTGGCATCTGGTATTTTCGACATCTTGCAGTTGCTTTTGTTTCCTTTCCTGCTCAGAGACCACACTCCTCTTATCACACTTTGGTATGATAACATTTATAATGAAATTCAGATTCTGATATATTTGAGTGGATTATAATGTCCATGTTATGTTAAATATTACGAGTAGTGTCCTGGCATTACGCTCTCATTTCTCTACCCTACACCAGTGAGGAATGCATGCCAAACTCCCCCGCCATTTCTATCCAGATCCAATGAAACCTGGAGAATTCTTTAAATTATCAGAAATATCTTCAAAGAGAACATTATAAAATATGATGTCCCAGTATGGACTAATACACACATCTTAATTTCTAGCCAAGTTCTGCCCTCTCGCCCCACTGCAGATGAAAGGACTATGACATCAGCTGTCACCTTTCAGACAAGCACTAAATTATCCCCTTTAAATGCACATTTCACTGCCACGCACCTGCATGGTCATGGGTCCAGGCGGCATCTGAGAACCATAATTCATTCCCATCATGCCGGGCATATTGGACTGCATAACAGGAACCATTGGAAATCCTTGCTGTTGCATAGGAATCATCCCTACAATGAAACATTAAACAAGGTAAGCTCACAGTTAGTGTTCAAACTTTTTTTTTTTAACCTTTTTTGTTTTGTTACTAACTGAGCAAAGGAAAAGGAAAAACCTCAGTCTTGCTGGACTATTTAAAAAATAAAAAAATATTCGACGCTGCAGACAGCCACAGAATTTCTTTAGTTTAGATATTGGTCAGTCTAAAGGAAGAAACATTAGAGGGTTTTCCCACTAACTAAGCTGATGAATTCTCCCACCATCCTAAGGATTCTCTGTGGGTTTCTTCCCGTATGATTTTTGAAAGGGTCATTTCCAATTAACAAGATTTAATTAACCACATTGACTGGTGCTGATAATTGCCCATTTCTCTTGAAAGGGAAAACTCCCTAACTGGCAGCTTTGGACGGTAAGTCTTGGGAAATAAACTCATCGTTTCACAACACAACTTCACACACTGGTCTGGCTGGATAACCTGTCTGTAGGTTAATTACCTACATATGGGACACTAACACACATTTGTTACCAGAACACCGTGAGATAATTATAACTGCACATTACTGAACATCACGGGCAAAACCACTCCAGGAGGGACACGACGCAACACACCCAGGAATAATCCATAAATCAAACCCTGAGATTTTTGTAAGAAAACTCTGTTTTCACTGCAAGTTCTCTCTGTATTTTCCATTAATTAAACCAGCACTGCAACAGGAATGAGAACAAAGGTAATTTAAGGCTGAGGCTCTCCTATTGTATTAATACTTTCCACACAGGTTGTGACTCTTGTCCCAGGGTCTTGCTGTGCTTTGTAAATATTTACCAGGTCTTGCAACACCCACACAATATGGGTATACACAGCTGGTAGATGAAGCATAAAAAGGTTAAATACCATGCTCAAAATAACACAAAAATCTTAAAGGGCTAAAAATGGAGATGTAGTTTTCCTAGATCTTTAATCCAGCCTTTTGGTAATGCTGCTTCTTCAACAATGCAGAGAAAGTTTTATTGATAGAGTTGTGAGAGTCAAAGTTTACCAGCACTGAATTCAAGGGGAAGAACAGCCATGGAGTTCAATTAATAATCACACTTCCGGGCATCAGTGCAGAACTATTTTAAGTTGCTAATGTATCTAAATAAAGAACCTCGTGCTCAAAATGTTAAGTTGCTACATACCTTGTGGGGGGCCTAGACCACCTGCGACAGGAAACATGAAGCTGCGTGAGGAAAACAAGAATACATGAAAGTCTATCATTTTAGTCCAAATATAAATGACCGAAAAAGCTACCTTGATTTGCATGTCAGCACTACCACCCAAAGCCTCCCACCTTCTGATCAGTGCATTCATCTGCTCCTGCAGGTCTCACAGAACCCAACCCCAGGAGAAATGCCGCCCCTCCCAGGGATCCCACAAAGCACTGGAGGGTCCCACCAGCACCATCACAGGCTGCAAAGCTATGAAGAAATAGATCTTATTCTCCACAGCAGCACTAAAATGGCTTTGACTCATCAACATCACCCACAGGAGTTTCGGCACCTACGCAGGTTGGTAACAGGTCAGTTTGTTAGTGTAGGCTGCGCCTTCAAGCACCGCAGAATGAATAAGCAGCTCCTGGTGGAAGTAACTGATTCAGCAAGACCATTAACTGCACCAGACAATAGTTCTCAGCTGATTACCAACAGTTTTCTGCAGAGAAACAAACTATCCATGAAACCCCACCACTTCTGCATTTTTGTCCCCCCTGAAACATTAAGTATTACAAAATAATGGACTTTCTACTTTCTCAATTAGATCTAATTACAAGAGAAATAGTGCCTTGGAAAAAAAAAATCATTCAAGTATCAAGGGCCAAGTGCACCTGGAGGAAGGGCTGTTAAAATTTCAACTGAAATCAGAATGGAAATTGCTAGCTCTCGCTTTCAAAAAGAACCATGTGCTGCGCTGCCAAACAGCAAAAAAAGGACCTAGTTTAAAAGTCTCATTTGCAAGCAACTCTCAGAAACCCACATCAGCAGTAATTTACCAAACAAGAACCTCACTCAGTGTCCCAGGCAGCTATTACATCAAAGTACCATGAAAGAGAAACACGCTTATAGATATTCAATATTCCTCGGCACAAAAGTAGATATAAAAGGAACTGCGTAAGAGTAAAGGAGAAGACGCTACCATAAATGACTGCAGACAGTTTTGCAAAACCTGCAGGAAGTTCCAAAAGCCAACCTGACTTATAAATATAAAAGAGCTGTGTAATATGAGTACTAAGATAAAATAAGGAATTTGAATTATGCATTTATCCAGGAGCAAATTGCACCTACCCACTATACAGACAGCAGGTTACACGGTCACCAAGACAACCCATATTACTCTTCATTTCATCTTCTAACTCAGAATCTTCTTAATACTGAAGCTGCTTCTTCTACCCTGACCACTATGTGCTAATTTCTCCTTCCAGAACTAACACACACCCGCGCTTTCCAACAGGTCCAGGTCTTATCATCCTCAATCACCACAATTTTTGGTTTCCCTCTTCGAAGCACTGTGCAGACGCTCGCTGCGTCATGGCAAAACAAGCGCTGGGCTTCTCTGGATGAGGTTCAGTTCAAGGGCTGCCCAACTCGGTCATTTTTAACCCACTTGTTAGCATACAAATATTAACACCATGAAAACAAACAGCTAATTGAAAATCACAGAGGGACTCCCAACTGAACTCTGGTCAGAAAAGCTATTTTTTCTACTGAATGGCTGAAGCCCAGTGAATTAACTGGATTTCGGCTGTGTTTGGTTTCACCGATGGAAATAGCTGTTTTGCCCATGAGGCTGTCAGTACAGAGTGCTCCTCAGCAATATACCCTCTTAAAACGTGTAATTTCAGATGTGTGGAACTTCTGCCATCAAAATACACCATTCTTAGTTTCGTCAGAATGATGAAATATTAAAAGTTATTTTTTAAAAGTTCACAAGTATGGAAAAGTGTTTTTAGCTTCATGTTTTCCCTTCTTATTGAGTAATGTGGTCAACAAGAATTCTTCCAAATCAGCAAATGTAACGTAAACTGAAGAAGCATAGCAAGGTATCACTGCTTGTTGGAAGCAAATAAAGGCCAGACTATTAAATATTTATCCTTTTCCACAGAGCTCCTGATTTATTTATAAGTCTCTGTTGAAAAAAAAAAAAAATCAACAAAAAAACCCCGCAGCTAATTAGAGGGCACTGGAAGAGGAGCTCGTTAAAAGTAGCAAAGCGAGCTCCTCCAGGACAGCACTCCGTAGGCGCAGCGCGGATTCATCGCTCCCAGGTTCAGCTGTGCGATTGCCAGCATCAGCCACACATGCACGTACATAAACCCCATCAACTGACTTAGTCAAGCAACAGGAACTTCATTTCTAAACTACTTTTCGGAGATGCAAAAGAAATGCCCACACGGACCTCGTTAAATTCCCATCGCTGAGAAAGCAAGCTGAGCACAGTCATTCTTACATTAACTGGAGCACTACAGAAAACCATCAAACTTGATAAACTATGGAGCGATAGGAGCAGCATCAGAAGTAGCTTTCTCTTAAAGAAAACATTTTAATTCCAATTATCTCAAAGTAACAACACTGCCAGGAGAATTTAAACAGACAAAATTAAAACAGTAAAACTTTAAAAAAATTAAAATAAAAAAGATGGGTGTAATAAATTAAGCCATCCCTAAGGAGTCATATACTACCTGGGGTCTAAAAGAACATTTATAGCAGCTGGGTGCTCTAAAATGACCACACTTTCTAGACAATGGAAACCTTTATGACCCCAGATGTTTAAAATAGATAGATTTGTTTATTACTATTAAGCATCCTATGTTAATGTTTCTTACTCTTTTTCTTATTCCCACAATGGATTCAAATGCACCTGCAGACAGTTCTGTTGTCCTCAACAGCAGAAGCACTTTACTTGCCAGGTTCACACAACTCACTGTAATACTTTGGGAAACACAGCGAGTGTAATATGTTTGATACACTGCACAAAATAAAATAAGGAAAATGAAGCAATTACCCTACAATAGAACTCTTAAAGTAAATATGTAGATTCCTATCAGATAAATATTTTAAATATGGAGCTTCAAAAAAACCCCAAACCCTAAGCAGACCAACCAACAGGTTCAGTCAAAAGGCAGGAGCATCTGTGTTAATCCTTCACTATCAAAGCTCCAAACTACAATTCTCCTATCTACAAGTGGATTTTTAAACCCCTTAATTCCCAATCAGTACAGCTCTATCAACACAACATAGAATGTCATAGGATTTTTGAATTGCAGAAATCCGCAAAAAAATAAAAATGAAGCGAGGCAAAGAACCCACACAGACCCAGAGGACTGAAGTTTTCCTCTACCTTCAGGCTTCATTCTCAAAGAAACCAAAATACTAACAATGGGAAACAATGATTTTCAAATGCTTTTAGTTTTCTAAACCTATAGTTTGCTGATGACATTTTTGTTATTTTCCCATTAAATTGCTGAGCAGGCAGCATTGCTGTAAGAGGTTAGACTGCTTATCTGGCCCCTCACAAGAACTGTTTCAGATTTATATCCGTGGGGAAACACAAAGGTAACTTCCCATCCTTCCGCAGCATGCACAGGCAGACATGAACGCTTCAGCTTTTATCTTCCCAAGTATTCCAGACCCCTGGAATGCCCTTCTCTAAAGCAGAGCAGTGACCTGGCTCTCAGAGCCGATGGGGACACCCCAGCTCGATGGGTGAATGTCACCCCCATGCCAAGCCCCCCACATCCTCATGCTCCCAATAACACCGACAAAACTCGAGGCTTCAAATATTCACAACAACTCAATGAACTTAAATTCCCTTTGTCAAATGCAGAATTTACCCACCCTCCCCAGAAGTAGGGCAACAGATAAACAGCACGCAAAAGCCTACATTAAAAAAAGAATTACTAAGTCTTCAAAGGTTGCGAAATACAGCTCCCTAGCCTTTCCAAAAACACAACGATGTGTTCGTGCATCCCATTTACTCTTTCTTTCCCCTGACACCATTCCTCAGTCCTCTCTCTTTGCTGAAGTGCCCTTTGTGGGATGGAGAGGAAAGAAAACTTCCCACAGCAGCGACCACAAACCTGGCCAGTGGCGATAAGCAACATTTATTGCTGCCAACACCAGCAGCACCCAAGCAGGGCTGGCGAAACCCAAAAATCCCTTCCTGCCCCAGTATTTGAGATTGCAGCTGCTGAGCCTGATGACAAGTGGGCTACAACTGCCCAAGCCCAGACGAGCCGGGGGATAAGGTGGGCTCCCAAAAGGTAAGTACATCCCAGCAAACTGCAGAGCCACCACGGCTGCATCCCCCATGCCCTGCCTGGGACCCCTGCGTCCCACCTGGGACCCCCACACCCTATCTGGGACCCCCCCACACAGCCCAGGATCCCACAAACCCCACCTGGGACCCCCACAGCCCACCCA
>JAHREE010000453.1:0-59016 GCA_033628505.1 Tringa tobata
GTGTAAATGACTTTACCCCACCACTGAGCACTGGGGGCAACTGGCCCCAAACCTCAGGACCCCCAAGCACGCTTAGGTCGATGGCTGCAGCAGATATCAGGGTTATTAGACCCATGGCTGAAAATCCACCTTTGCAGACTCAAACACATGAAATTACCATAACTAGGACATTTCACGCTCCTCTCCCATCAAGCTGTTTAGAGCAAATTAAATTTCTCCCTAACCAGCCTGTAACAGTTCGTGTTAGATGTGGATCTAAATGTTAATTGCAGTGACAATAACAGGTCTGATCCTGCAGTCCTTATTTGGGTAAAACCTCCCACAGAAGCCAAAGGAATTTTGCCCCAGAGAAGACAGCTGGATGCAGTCCCACATTTCCAGTCTCTTGAAGATGCCAGAAGGTAGCAAGGATATTTCTGTGATGTTACAAACCTCCTCTTTCCCTCCCCCCTGCCCCCCTTCCTCCCACCTCCCCTCAATTCTTTAATGCACTATTAATTTAATAAGCTCTACCGGGCTGCCTAATGCTGTGCTCAACTTCAGCTTTGCGCTTCCTAGCTAAGGACTTAAATCATCATGGGGGGTGATGGGGGGGACACGTTAAGATAATTTTTGCAGGTCACTGGCTTGTACATCTGCTGGATGCAGGGACACTTGAAGGTCCTGCACCATCTGGGAGAGCTGTCTTGTGAGACTCTGGGCTGCTCTTGTTCTCTCTGCCCTTGGGTGATGCAAATACCCTTTGGCCTGGGCTCCTGCAGATGATTTGGGGTCTGCCCATCCTTATTTCATCAGTTTTCAAGCCCACCACACAATCCTGACCAAATTTGACAAAAAGAGAGAGAGATATTATGTTCATTCACGGATCAAAATCAGGTAGGCAAAGGCTTCTCCCTCCATCCCCACGCTCCCACTCTGTTGCCTCCACGTGAGCTCAAAATATTTGGGACAAAGGGATCTCGGTGTGTGTGGGCAGCAGCAGGAGGTGGGCAGGGAGTTGTTTTTGGGGGGCTGAGACCTGAGACTGCAGAGAGTTGTTTTAGGGGGCTGAGACCTGAGACTGCATTCAGAACTGGGCACCTGGGCCCACTAAAGGGATTTAGAAATCAGAGCTTTGGGTTTTTTTCTAAGTAATTCCAGCTTATCTTGTCCATAACCCAGAATTATCTGATGGGACAAAAGCAAAACCTGCTGTGCTTCTCCTACTCTTTCATGCCCTCCTGCACAGTTAGGAAAAAAAACCACATCTATTTCCCTCTCTGGCTGCGTTTTATTACAGATTAAAGAAAGAATAAATACAAAGTCTGAGTGAGAAAGAACAGGAGAAGCTCACGGGCCATGGCTGGGCTCCATCTCCCCCAGCACAGCGAGGGGCAGGGCTGCAAGGGGTGGCCAGAGCTACCCTGATGTGGTGGTTGTAGCCACCGGCCTGGGGCTCGTGGCCATAGAATCCCTCCCCAAGAAGGCTACGTGTGACTTGGGTAATCGGGTTGCACGTGAGCTGAAAACCAAATGCAGGTGGAGAAAGACACCTTCCACTCATGCACACTTTGTGGGACTTTGCCAGCCTTGTCCTCAGCTCCAGCAACCTGTTCCCCACAGTCACTGCAGGTTCCAGGACCTTGAACCCTGTGGATGCCATAGGACCATAATCTGTGTTTCCCGTCTCCCCCAGGAGACTTAGAGGCTGCTGAAGTGTCCGTGCACTGTGGAACTTTCTCCCTGGGGTATCTGGACTGTAGGTCTTCAGGACAAGGACCTGCCTCTTGTCTTCAGGGCCAAGAGGAGCTCACATGGTGATTTTCTTCCCAGTATCACCCAGGAGATCGCAGCCAAGAGACACAACAGGACTTTGAGGGACAGGTCAGAGGCCCTGGAGCCTGAAAGCAGAGGTAGTCCCCAAGCACACAAGTCAGCAGAGCCTTGCCAGGACCTCTCAGCATCTGCCAGACACATCCAAACCATTCTTGCAAACCCAAACGGCTGCGGAGGGTGGGTCCCCGCTCCTCAGAGAGGCATTACACACGCAAACCAGCAAAAGCTCTAAAGGACAAGACATTTCTCTAAGTGCCGGAGATTCAAACTGCTTTGTTTTTTTCCCAGCAGCATTTAACAGGCTGATGATGTTTGTTTATGAAGTGAAATGCACATGATTTATTTGATCTGCTGGAGCTGGAGAGCCACGTTCCCACGCCGAGGATCGGCAGAGACGCTGCATTCTCCCCTCTTTTGGAGGCTGCTCAGATAAAATAATGCATTGCACAGTCAGAAGTACTGGCCTGCGCTTTCAGCTGCTTCAGAACTGGACATTAAATGCTTATTAGAGACCTCCCAACTTCCAAGCCATCAAGTTGCATTTGTTCTTGTCTGTCTCTGCATGTGGAGCAAGCCTTAATAAAATGTACAAGCAGTTAAAACAGGTTTGGGGAAGAGGTCTCAGGGCACCCGGGCTCTCGTCTGGATCTTGAATAATCCTACAGGAGGTTTCTTCCTCTCTTGGGCTTTGCTGGTGGATTGGGTTTAACGTGTCTCACCTGGTTTGCAGGGACAGTGGTTTAATTAACTGCTTTGCAAGAAGTCTCTGTAAATGGAAAGTCTAGTTCTGCCTTGTATAACACCTGGAGATCTCTTTATTTCATCTCATCACCCAGACTAGGGCTTGACTGCCAAGGAAGCCAGCAAAGAAAGCGGTAACGGATGGAAGATGAAACTCAGTATGTGAACTGTGAGATTTACAGCTCTTGGGGGAAAACACCACAGAGCATCACCCATCCAGCAAGTGGGACACCAGCCAAGTCCTCACCTGATGCGAGCCAGCAGCCCACTGACCCAGTTAGAGCCCAGGGCACCAGCTGAAGCTCATCCTACCCTGCTGCAAGGGCTTTGTGCCTCCACTGCTGCTGGGAAGCCACCTGATTTACACCAGAGCCTGAGGATGCGACCCAGTCGCTCCACAGAGCCTCCTCTGCTAGCCTTCTCCCAGGCCCTGCATACAAAACACTTTGCAAATGAAGTGTGAAGATAATATGCTTTATCATAGGCATTTATTACTGATGATTGTTGTATAAATCTCCCTCCATTCACATACATATACATAAGGTGTATATAAATATGCAGTATCCGGCAGTACCCAGAGCCTTTTTGATGATGTCAATGTAGCCCCCATAAAGATAGTGGGAAATGATTCATAATATTTATATGACAGACATGATATGAACTGTAATAGCCTGTTGGGATCGAGAATATCCATAGGTCTCTGTCAGCCGCAAATGTGATTTAAATATTATATATGTGGCAACTGTAGCATTAGTAATATGATAGCTGTTATTGATAGTGGTCATAAAATGCAGTAGTTTTGCACTGAAGAATGTGAAAAATAATCTAGTGGTTTTCCTAATGGTCTTCCCAGCAATGCACTGAAAGGAAGTGTACTTTCAATGCCTCCTTTTTTCAATGCCTTCCTCCTCTCCTCCCCCACCCCAAATTACCATCCAGTTCTATCGGATTACTGCCAGGACCATATTTTATTCTGCTGATGTCAGGTTGTGGCATCTCATCCTGCCGGGGCTGCCTGGGGGGGGCTGGGGAGGGCGAGGGGTCCCTGCAGAGCCCGGGGGAGGCTGCTCGGGGGCTGCGTGTGCCAGTGCTTTCTCTGAGTGTACAGAGCAGGAGGGCAAGGAGCAGCAGGAGAGGGGGCTCAGAGGAGAAGCTGGTGCCACGCTGGGTGTGAAGGCGAGATCTTTAGCCAGACTGAGCAAGACCGGTCCCTCCTCTGCAACGGCAAAGGGTCCTCAGCAGGCATAAGTCAGCAGAGCCCTTTAAAAACAATACAGCTACACTGATTTATGCTTGCCAGGCTTCCCAAGAGGGGCTCTGGCACCCAGAGGTGGGAGCTGGGGCACCTGGATCCTCTTTCTGTGCCCAAACCCTGTCCCAACCAGGGGGTCTGCTGGAGGAGTGCAGCATCACCCCCTTCCCTGCACCAGTTCACAGTAGGGGGAGGATGGCTGGAGGTAGACGCATCTTTGACCCACCAGCAAGGACCTACATGGGCTAGAGCACAGGAAAGCTGGAAGAGCTGTAGCAGACACCAATGACCCCAAGTTCTTTGCTGTTTGGCCATTACACATCTCCACAAAAGGCTCCTTAGGGCACAGCTCAGAGGCTGGTGGGAGCTGAGGGACCCTCGTCCACAAAACCAGACCCGCATCTGAGCAAAGACTACATCACCACTCCCAAAGAAGCAAAGGTCCCCTCCCCTCCTGGCTGCCAGCTTGCCTTCATTTCCCCCTGTCTGTGTCCCAACTTTTTCCAAGAACAAACAAGAGGGGAAAAAACCAGTCCCAAGTAATGTGCTACAGGCAATCCTGCTTTGGCAGGGGAGTTGGACGAGATGATCTCTAGAAGGCCCCTTCCAACTCCAACAGTTCTGTGATTCTGTGAAATCAGTGGCTGGCACAATCATAAATTACAACAGTCCCTGCTTCTCCTCCATTAGCAGAACCAAATGAGGATGAGACTTACCTGGGTGGAGAGCCAGGATGTGGCAGGATCCCTGGGATGTGGTGTTCCTGGTCTCACTCGGTGGGGTCTGTAGGGAATCCAGGAGCCTGGATCACACCCAGCAGCAATGCCTGATGTCAACCCAGCATCACAGCCCTGCAGGTGGGGGAGATGCTTTTAAGGGCAGCCATCTAACGGGGACCAGGTGCTGCCCAAAGCTCTGAGGAGTTAATGGGGGATGCGGTGCCTGCTGGTGTGAGGGATGGGGAGCAGCCCCAGAGGGGGGTGTCAGGATGCTGGTTTCATTCTTTCACATCACAGAGAATAAATCAAGGAAATGATACACGCTCCAAACAAACTAGACCGCAAGGCAAAGCATTGATCAGCTCCCTCGTGTGTAGCCTTAAAAAATAAATTAATTAGAGTTATGTTAGCGGGTCTTTGCGGAGGAGACCCGCTTGTGCTCCCACCTCGGGCTCTGATGAGGGCTCTGCGCGCTAACGAGGGGGAAAGGCCGTGCTGCAGGCTGCCCTGTCACACCGCTGTCCTCAGGGATTTCATTCCCCAGGATTACGTTTTAATATTTTAAAGCAAACAGGACGCACACGTTTCAATTTAATCCAAAGCACCAGGCAGAACCGGGCCCGGGGAAGAGAGAAGCAGTTTGTGCACAAATAGGGGGAAGAAACTGGAGCGAGGAGGGGGTGCAGATGGATTTTCCCCCAAAAAGTAGAGAGGAATGAGGGCTCAACCCGCCATCAATGCCAGAGCCATGTGTCCTGGCCTCCCCTCCCGGCTGATTTTCCCCCCATGCGTTTGTAACTTTGCCAATACAGTACATTTTATGAAAGAAAGTATATTTGAAAGTAAGGGGTCTAGGTGTAATTTAACGACACTGTTCTCCATCGTTTGCATTGTGAGGGGCCTGATCTTCCTCTTCCTCACTCCAGTGAGAGCCAGGCGTTGCTCCAGGGAAAACCCTGGGCCTATTTCTGCCGTCGTTTACGCGAACATAAATCAGGAATTTACTCGGTTGAAATAAGTGGAACTGCACCAGTGTAAAACCAGTGTGAGATCAGAGTTACAGTGCTATAAAAGCAGTGTGAGATGAGAATCAGCCTCAGTATATTACGGGGATGGTTTGAGGAAAGCCTAGGGAAATTAGTAATATTGAAATTGGAAAAAAAAAAAAAAAAACGAAAAAAAAAAAAGGCATGTGATTTCCTGATGATTTGGAAAATCAAATCCTCAAGGCCAGCACTCATATTCCTTCCTCCCGCTGAGATGCCTGTACTGGTGAGCACTTCTGCCAGAATGGTGTTCCTGTGTTATTTCTCTTCTGGGTGAAGCAGCTGGGAGATGCTCTGTATGAAGATGCCGTATAAAAATAAATTGAATCGAATTAGGGAAACAACTGAAGTAATTTCTTCTCTGTCCTCACATTAATCCATTTAGTTGATTCTTTGGATGCTCCAAAGGGGATTTGCATTACTATCCTGTCAGCATCCACAGGCCCTTCCTCTCCTCTCAAATGAGCCTCGGCACCTCCTAATTCCATGTCTTTTTATTATTCTCCCCCGTCCGTCCCCCCTGTGTGGAGACTTCAAGGAGATTTTTAGGGGACGATTGGCTTCCCTGGCAGGTTGGATTAAGCTGTGGTTCCCTCCCAATTGCAACGAGCAACAACATTTTAATGAGATTCTTTTTATTTTTTTTTTTTTTTGGGGGGGAGAGGGATGTGAATTAAGGGAAGGGAAAACAAATACCGTCTTGCAAATGAAATAACGATGCGTTAAGGCCTGAAATATAATGAGAAGCATATCAGTGGCAATTTGAGTTGTTAATGGAGCCTGTGCATTGATACACGGTGGCAAGCGCGCTCGGAGGCAGTCGCAGCAATTCTGGCGTCGGAGGCTGGGACGACGTCCCCATCCCGTGTGGATTCCTACTGCCCTTAAAATTACACGTTGTGTTTCCAAGAGGATGAATTCCAGAAAGTCCCAGGGCCCGGGCTGTAAGTAGGTCAGGCGAGATGTTCATCGCCACGGTCTCATATGGCCTCGCAGTCCCTGTGCCCTGCGGTGAGGATGCAGAGCAAGCAGTAAATAGCACACGGCCGGGGGACAAAGGCTCCATCCCCCTGCCAGGCTCGGTGGAGGGGACCTGACGTGGAAATGGCTGCGGAGACGTGGTGCAGAGACACCCCAGGGCTCCTGCCCGTGGTGTCCTACATACTGATGTCCTCCTCATCCTGGTGGAGGGACGTTCTGGGGGCTGCTCTGCTCCATCCCTGCTTCTGCTCCCGCCGAGTCTCTCAAGGTACACTCATGTATTTCCATAAGCAAGCAGGGGAGCTGCCTTTGGAAAGTCTGCCCTGCATTATCCCAGGAAAATCACCATCACTGCCACAAGGCATAAGGAATCCACCCCTTGATGGTGGCGATAAGCCCTGCTCATCTTGGCTTGGGGACAGCACTGCAGCACCAGCAGCTCTTCGCATCAGCCAGAGGGAGAGGCTGGGGGCACTGCTGATGTTTATCCCTCTTCTATGTTTGTAAAAAAAACAGAATTTGTCACGAAAAGGTGGGAAACCCAAGAGTCACACTCAAAGTGGGATAATTCCCACTTTGGGTGGGAGGAGGTCCTGTCCTGCCTGGCTCAGCGCAAGGGATTGAACTTGTCTCTGTCCCACCACCCCGAGCCCTGACCACCGTGCACTTCGCCTTCTCCTCCTTGGGAGCCCAGGAGGGTTCCTCTGCTGATGCTTCAATTTCAGCTCACTGGAATTTCCCCTGCAGAAAAGAAACTCCACCAGAAAATTCCCCATTGGCTCCATCGCACACGCAGAAGGGGGGGGACACGGGGGGATGCAGTTGTGTGGCCCCTGTGATGGCCAGGGATGCTGCGAGCGGGTCCAGCAGCACGAGCCCCGCTGCCACGGCTGGTTCTCCTCCTGCCTGCACGGCCCCGGTCCCGCAACGCTCCCTGAAGGTGCCAGATTTTCCTTTGGAAGAGGGATGCCCGTCCCTTTCGTGGCACTCCTGCCTCCCTCTCCCGGCAGCGGGGGTTTCCGGGATGCGGCCGGGGTTTGGGATCACCAGCTGCTGACACTGCACGTTTCCACCAGAGAGACACATTGCACGGATTTCCAGTGTAAATCGTGAGACAATCCAACATAAACATTTCGAAAGAGATGGCAGAAGGGGGGAACGAAGAGAAGTGTTGCCCAGGGAGGGGGGGGACACAGATCCTGCTGCCGTTCACACGATGGGAAATGGGACGTCACTTCCCAGCCTGAAGTGACCTTGGCTGATTCCCCCACATTTACTCGGCTTTTTCAGCTGAGAGCAGGATCCGACCCCTGAGGTCTTGCTTAGTGAGCAAGGATGGGATTTCAAGACAGTCTTTTCCCGAAATGCCTTGAAATCTCTTGGTTTCCTCCCCCAGCCCCTTGTGCTGACCCAGGGGACCCGCGGGGGTTTGTCCCCCCCTCCCTGGCACAGGTCTGCTCCGCAAACGTGACAGATCCAAGCTCAAGCAGGTAACGTCTTCCCTTGGCTCTTTGAGAACCTCTGGGTTTGATGCTGCTCAAAGCAGTTTTCAATCCCTCTCTTGTGAGTGCCACAGAAACAGGGTTTCTGGCCGACCATGCTCTAGAAAATAATACCATCCTAAAGAAATTAGAAAAACAAAACCCCAGAGGTAATGCCATCCATCCAGGTCCTCTCTGCCTGGTGGAACAGGAGTCTTCTGCTTCTAGGACCCAAATCAACAATGACCAAGGGAGATCAGCTCAGTCCTTCCTTCTACTGCTAAAGTTCTGCAGTTGTGACAGAGAACACGGTAAGGCAATAACCAGGACAGCTGTATTTCCCTTGACCGCTTTTTCTCAAGGATCAATAGTTCCAGGGGTTTTTTGCCTCACAAACCCTGGTTCAGTATATCTTGGCTTTGAACATATCACTCAAGGTTGAGGACTGGCTCAGGTGAGCGTCTCAGCAGGCAGTGAATTTGAAGCTGGTTTAGATGTGGTCCTAGGCTTTGTATAGCTCCCAAGTGGCTTTGATTTAAAAATTAGGTTTGGCATTCCCAGCGTGTGATCATTCCCTTAATGCTGCCTAAATACCTTCGCTGCCCGGAAAGCGAGACCCAGCGGGGTGCTGGTCCCGGGGTGCTGGTCCCACGGTGCTGGTTCCAGGGTGCTGGTCCTGGGGTGCCGGTCCTGGGGTGCCGCAAATGCCCAGCTCCAGGAAGGGATCCATCCTCCAACACCACCAAATGTGCTGCCTTCAGCCAGAGACCAGCTCAGTTCTCCTGGCCAGGCTGCTCTCCTTGTTGTTCTCCCTCATTCTAGGCAGATCTGCCCCCACCGCTCGATTTTATCCATTATTGCTCAAGTTTCTCCATTGAGTGCTGCAGCTTCAGCAGGGAGATGGCAGAAACCACCGAAACCTGGGGAGAAAAAAAGAGGGGAAAGGTGGGGAAACCTACTTGTGTGCGGAGCAAGCCCCACGTGCGTGACGGGCTGTCCCTGTCCCTGTCCCTGTCCAGGGACCAGTTGGTCCCTATCCAGACCTCCCACCAGGGCCAGTTGGCAGAGCTGGGTAGCACCTAATTACTCCAGCTGGGTACCTGGCCCGTTAACGACGCCGCTCCACAAAGTCAACCTGTGTTCATTGAGACCTGTTTAGTCATCAGTCCCGACGAGGCTTTTTAATAACCCGCCGAGGGGCGAGCAGCGGTGCCGTTTACGTGGCCAAGGCCGGGCGATCGGAGGCGCTGGGTTTGCCGCGGAAGCGAAACACAAAATAAAACCTGATTAGTAATAATAACAGTGTTTGTGAGGTGCAGTGCGTAAGAGCTCGGCGTCGGGATTGTTGCTTCATTACAGAGCTCTCTCCTGCTAAATCTTTTCTGATATTAAAGCTGGCTCGATAGGGTCCTGATCCCTGGTTGAAACATCAATATTACTAATAAATAGAAATAACAAGTGAGGTAAAGGGCCAGACCAGCATGACCTGCTTTATGAATTAATGTAGTGAAAACTGGCCATTTTCCTACAGCCTTTATATACTTGAGGCACACATACGAACTTCAGCTGCATTTATTGGACATCGGTGCACTGAAATAGAGCTGGAGCGACTCTCTAACCTAATTACTGACTTGCTACGGTGTGCCAGGGAAAAAGTGGGGAAGGCTCATTGCATCCACCCCTGTGGCTTTCAGAAACGCTCGCCATTTCTCTCACTGGGCGGATGAAATCATCTCTTCCAGCCAGGCTTTTTCTCGGCGTGGATCCCCTGCCAGCCCCGGAGCCAAGAGCAGAGCAAGGAATTTTCTGCGGGAGCCGAAGCTCCCCGTTTGCGGGGATTTCAGCTGGAATTTGCAGCCCCCTGTGCGATGGCAGGGTGTTGGGGCAGGGATGGAGCCGGGGCATTTGGGGGGTGACTGTGAATGGGAGGTGGGCAACCTGACCCCTCTCCTCTTGAGCTTGAGCATATTCCCCGTGCATATAAGTGCATGTGCTTGTGGCTATATATATCCCTATATCTCTGTCTATATATATATACACACGCATGCATACGTGGAGAGAGAGATCATGTGCATTTCTCTCTTCAGCTGTAGCTCTGCCCTGTGATTTTTTGCATCCCGGGTGATTATTATCGGGAGGTGTGAAGCAGACGTGACTGTGCTTTGCTATGCGATATGATCCTATCCTCACAGTAATGTTATATCCAGGCACGGAGGGTCGGATCCGGCTCCCGGGAACGCCGACCTGCCGGATCCGCTGCCGGGCGATGCCGCGGAGGCTTTACACCACCGTAACGGCAAGCGGGGTCCGGCCCTTCCTCCCAGACAGAGACACCGCGTTGTGTCCATAATTTATAAGCTATTCAAAATTTATCGCCGAGAACAAACTCTGACTACAGAAGGGTTTTAAATCCTTGTTAAGTATTAAAGTGGAAATAACCGTGCTAACGCGGTGCTGGCGGGTGGCGGGGATGGGGCAGCATCCTCCCTGCCCACCCTCCAACCCAGCCTGGTCCCCCCCAGCAGCAAACACTTATTCTTATTCGGTTATCTCCTTTTTTTCCCCCTTTTCCCCCTTCTGCCATTTCTCCAGCCACAGGAGCCCCCAGGTCAGGGGCAGGTCGGGGGTTGGCTGTGCCCCCCCCACTATCCTCGGCCCCCTCTCTGGGGGGGACCCTTGGCTTTGCCGTGGGGGGCCCAGCCCATGCCAGCGATGGGCTGACAGAGCCATACAACGGCTTGTCACCCCGCCGGTGACAAATCGGCCTCGGCTGACAAGAACGGATGGAGGCACATCCCGGGCTGATGCAGGGGGTGAGAGCGGGGCCGGATCGGGTCCCCGGGGTGGGGGGATGTGGCAGAGGTGTTGGTGGTGGCACCGGGAAGGACGGCGAGGTGGGACTCAGGTGGCCGAGCCAGGGCAGCCCTGTGCATTTGGGGTCTGGGCTGGGGCAAATTTAATAAGTCTTACGGCAGCCTCCTCCCAGAGCTTGGCTTAATGGGATGCCAGAGACGACAGGGTTGCCTCGATCTGCTCATTCCCTGGGCCTGGGGAACCATCCATCTTGCTCTAACCCTATTTTAAAAAAATATAAAAGGAAAGAAAAGGAGGGGGTGGGGGAGAAAGAAAAATGATAAATCTGTTCAGGGCTTTTGTTTGCCTGCGATTCCTGTAAAGGACAAAAAAATGAAATAAAAGCCAGGCCCATTTTTTCCCTGCTTGGTGTTGCCATGGGATAGAAAGCCCCCCGTTCTCAAGAGTGCAGTGCCTTTGGGGAGGGAAAAGACAAAAAAAAAAAAAAAAAAAAAAAACCAGAAAAACCCTCATTAACGTTATGAGTTGCATCTGTTCCCTGGGTCTGGGTCACTTCCAGCCCGCCAGCTCTCCCGTCGCCCGCCTCCCCCACCCCCGCACATTCCCATTGCTAATTTATTTGGATATCCATGCCCTCAGAAATCAAAGGGGAGATCCGTGCTCCCCGCGCGGGCTGCGAGACAATGACCGCCGTGCTGAGAGCATCCCGGCTCCGAGAGTATCCCGGCTCCGAGAGCATCCCGCTCTCGGCTGGGCACGGGAGGCAGAGGGCCAGAGAAAGGGGCTGGGAGCAGGACGCCTGCGCATCCCTCTGGAAAACAGAAGTAATAATCCTGGGTCGCCGCTGCAAGAGGAGAGGGAATTCCTGCTTGGATAATGCCGTGGGCAGGAGGGATTGGGAGCAGCGTTGCAGGATATCGATCCTCCACCCCTTCTTCTGCCGCGACCTCTGACCTGCCAGGCCCAAGCCCTTGAGAAACCAAACGAACAAACCTCCCTTTTCTGCCCCTGCTCTGCTCCCTGGCTCTTCCCGTGCTCAGGGAACGCGTATGATCAGGCCCCAGTGCTATTCTTCACATCCAGGAGGGCGGGGAGGAGTAAAAAAAAAAAAAAGATCTTCGGTGTAACACACCGTCATAAAAACACGTAGAGGAGAGGCTCTCCAGGACTTTGCAGAGTGGGGGAAATCTGCTTGATATTTCCAATGGCCTGTGATAAGGAACGTGCCTGCGATTGCCTTTATCGGAGCTGCAAGGTAAAATACAGCAGACGGCGCAGGGCTGGGAGCCATAAAGCAAAGAGCTTTACAGTGAGAGACAATCCAGCCAGAACCAGCGTGGGGAGAGGGGGATTTTCTTACCCGGCCGTGGCTCCTATCTACCCAGCTCTCATTTCCAGGCTATTTATAAACGAAGTGCTGCCAGGAGGCTGATGGCTGTGCGCAGGGAGCCCCCCCAGCACTGCCCGCACGCCTTCCTGCACCACCCTGCTAAAACACACCCGGTTCTCCACAGATCCGGCTCCGAGGGCAGAGGGGAGCAGCAGCCCCGACCACCCAGGTCCCTGGCTGCAGCAGGGATGATGAGTCCCAAGGGAGTTTTGGTGGGTGCGGGGAGCGACACGGGGCTGCAGGGAGGGAGGAAGGATGAAAAGCAGTGATTTCAGCCGCCCTAAAACAGAGGTTTGGTGCCTGTTGTGCTAACAGCCTGCCTGAGCCGGGCACCAAAATATGGCTGGTTTGGTCCAGGAGGCTCCAAACTGGTGCATGTCCTGAATGGGATGAGTGGCAGGGCTGTGCCATGCATGCTGTGCCAAAATGTGCCGTGTTGAGCCATTCCATGCCATGCTGAGCTATGCCACACCATACCAAACCATGCCATGCCACTGAGCCGTGCCACTGAGCCGTGCCATGTTGAGTTATGCCATGCTGAGCCATGCCATGCCATGCCACTGAGCCATTCCATACCATGCTGACCCATGCCATGCCATGCCACTGAGCTATTCCATACCATGCTGAGCCATGCCATGCCATGCTGATCCATTCCATACCATACCGAGCCATGTCATGCTATGCTGAACCATTCCACACCATGCTGAGCCATGCCATTCCATCTGAACCATTCCATACCATGCTGAGCCATGCCGTGCCATCCTGAGCCATTCCATGCTGAGCAATGCCATACCATGCCAAGCCATGCCAAGCCCTGCTGTGCCAGCTGTACCATGCAATGCCTAGCCATGCCAAGCCATGCCATCCCCACTGGGGACATGGTCACAAGCCCTGGGACAGTGGCACGGCTCAGCACAGGCTCACAACCGGGTGGAGGCATCCCCACAGTGCTGGTCTGAGCCTGGCATCATCGGAAGGAGACGTGGCTGTTGCTCCTGCCAGCTGAGGAGAGGAGCGTGCCCAAAAGCCTGCTCTGCACGCTCTGGGGATCATTGGGTAACACCAGGGCTTGCAGGTATCGGTTTGCCGGACTGCGCGTAAAAAGGCTTCACAGTCTTTATTATAAACACTATAAATAGGTTCGTGGTTCTTCTTTGAGTTGAAGAACAAAAGGCTGTTTCATTATCATTAAACTTGCGTTTGAGTTGCTCTGTGACCGGGTGTCTGGCTTTTTATTGCAAGCCAGGGCTTTCAAAAGCTCCTTAAATGTTAATGTCACCTTTAAAACAACAGTGGGGAGGCCTTTGATCAGCAGGGCTGGTCACTTTTTGCAGCTGAAGTAAGAACCAGCAACTGACTGATCTTGGGATTTTAATATTTCCCCTTCCTCCTGCGGATCCCTGGCACCAGGAGAGAAGCTGGGCTTTGATCAAACCTGATTTTTCAGCCATCTCAAGGACCTGCTGCTTAAAGATGATGTTCAGCGCTGGGTTTTCAATGCTTGATGTGATGGAGGAGAGCAGGGCACGGCCAGCAGGGCTGGCTGGTCCTGCAAGAGTCACCCAGCCACGCTGTCCCTGCCAGGACAGGAGAGGGGTCTTTCTCCACCCCTGCCACCATGGACCTGCAGGATTCTCCAGGAGATGTGATTTGGGGGCCAACAGCATCACCGGCTTGTCTTTGCTGCAGGTGCATCCCTGCGATTTAGAGGCTGGGGTGGGAGGGGAATGGGATCATCTCCAAGTCTTTCCCTTCTCGTGGCACCACCATTGCCCTTCACCAAAAACTCACAGCAAAGCCACACACCCATCGCTCATCGTCCCTCACCCATCCACTGCCCCTGTCCCCCATCCCCTCCATGCTCGGATGCGGGCCACCCCACCCACGTGCCCACGGCCACCACCACCGTGGATGCTGCTGAGCTTGCTGGGCTGGGGACAGGGTCACCCACATGGTTCCACGAGCAGGCGGGAGCCTAACGCCGCAGGAGAGCACATTTCGGGTTGAATTAATGCCATCGGCGGCAAAGCCGGTGCTGGTCTGGGTACAAGGATATGTTTGCAGAGATAAGTGTGAGTGTAACCTGATGACACAAGTTGCCTGCTTCCAAATGTCAGGCAAAGTTCATGCAAGCCATGTGAAACGAGTTAAAATTTAACAGAAATCTGCAAAGTGTTGGGCCGCCTTGTAATTGAATCCATGGTGTGGACGGGAAGCACGCACAGACACATCCCAAATTTGCCTAAACCATAGTATTCCTCTTGAAAAAAAAAAAAAAAAAAAGGGTCGATTGGAAGGAGGCTGCTGCTGCTGCTAAATATGTGTGCGCCCCCTCCTTCCCCTTCTGCAAGGAGAAAGCTCTGTCTGAAAACTTCTGAGTCATCCTGCACCGGTTTTGATGTGTCAAAACTGGTTTTAAAAAAAAAAAAAATCACAGCTGAAGCAGCAGCGAGGAGAGCTCAGCCCAGGCACACGCAGACGAATGCAAAGTGCTGCAGAGCCCAACCGCATCGGGCTCCGCATCCAGAAAAGAGGAGTTGAAGCTGTATCCATGCATTAAGGAGGAGAAAAAAAAGGAGAAAAAAAAAAAAAAGTGCCTTTTTGGCTTCTTGACGCTGTTGATGTGGCTTTGTGTTGTTTTTTCTCTTTGCTGGCTGCTAATTCTCCCTTTGTCCTGGCATGGTGGGGTGCAAACTCCTTCAAGCTTTAGAAATGGAAAGTTGTTTTGTTGTTTTTGTGCTCCGTTTCTATAGCTCAGCCCTGTGAGCTCAGCCCTGAAGCCCTCCCTTCCGTGGTCCTTGGGCCGAGCAGCCAGCGGTGGCCAGATGTGAGCTGAACACCCCATCGCAGCCCCGTGTGGGGTGGGACAACCTCTAGACACCCCCAACAGCCAAGCAGCCATCTAGGCACCCTTTTTTTCTTCCTTTCCACTTCTCCCTCCCCATGTTCCCCAGGATGAATCCTGCTCGGGTCCTGCATCCCAAGCTGCCCAAACAGCCGTGGCACAGCAAGGAGGAGGAAGCAGGAGAAAAGAGCTCGCTGCTCTGGCTCACTTGGAGTTTTTTTTGTCTCTATCTCTTCCATTCAGGGAGTTTATGACACTAAGTGATGGACGGAATGGGTTAAAAATAAGAAATGGATGCCCATCTCAGGCAGCCCCCTGCCTGGCCGGTTCCACACACGGCAGCCCCACGGATGGATGTGGGGCTTGGCTCTGGTTAATGCCCTGCTCCTCGGCAGCAGATGAAACCCCAGTGGTTTCCCTGTGATACTAATGACTGGTGCTTCTGGCCGTCCCCCTGGGGGGCAGCCGCACGGCCGGGCTCCCCGCTGGACACGGCGGGCTGGGAGGAAAGCTGTGAGGGATGACTGAGACCCTTGTGTGCTTTTTCCTCTGCAAGGGCTTTTTCATAAGGGAGCTGAAAACAAATTTAGCACTTAATGCTCTGAAGAGTAAACACTTAAATGCCCTATCATCTGCCCAAGTGCTTTGTTTATTATTCAGAGAAGCCAAACTGAAGCAGTTTGCCATGGAGATGTAGTACCTCCTTCAGATTAGGCTGCTTAATTAGATCCTGGTTGCAGAACGCTCTGCTCTGGGAGAGGTGCTGATGAGGGAAAGTCAGACAATTGCTTCCAGAGGCCACGTCCCAGCTCCAGTTGCCCCCAGGCCTCCTGGTGCACAGGGCAGGATTTGGGAGGTGAAGCTGGACATAGGTTAGGGATGGACCCGGTGAGGCTCTTCTGAGGAAAAGGATCTGGGGGTCCTGGTGGAGGGTAAACTTTCCATGAGCCAGCAATGGGCCCTTGTGGCCAAGAGGGCAAATGGGATCCTGGGCTGCGTAGGGAAGAGGAAGGTCATTCTCCTCCTCTACTCTGCACTGGTGAGGCCACAACTGGAATACTGTGTCCAGTTCTGGGCTCCCCAGTTCAAGAGAGGCAGGGAACTGCTGGAAAGGGTCCAGCGTAGGGCAAAAAAGGTGATGGAGGGATTAGAGCATCACCCTGATGAGGAAAGGCTGAGAGAGCTGGGGCTCTAGCCTGGAGAAGAGAAGGCTGAGGGGAGACCTTATTAATGCTTCCAAGTATCTAAAGGGTGGGTTGAGGGAGGATGGAGCCAGATTCTTCAGTGGTTCCCAGTGACAGGATGAGGGGCGACGGGCACAAGCTGGAACATGGGAAGTTCCACTCAAATCTGAGGAAGAACTTCTTTCTGGTGAGGGTGGCAGAGCCCTGGAAGAGGCTGCCCAGGGAGGGTGTGGAGTCCCCTTCTCTGGAGATCTTCAAGCCCCACCTGGATGCCGTCCTGAGTGATGTGCTCTGGGCAACCCTGCTTTGGCAGGGGGGTTGGACTGGATGATCTCTAGAAGGTCCCTTCCAACTCCAACAATTCCATGATTCCATGATTTTGAGCTCCTGTTCAAGGCTGCTGATCAGTGCAGGGGGACAAGGACAAACCCAACACGGGCACTGGAAGCAGAGAGGAGCCACCATCCACTCCCTGCCACGCCAGGCTGTGTCCCAGCTACCATTCACATCAGTTCCAAATCCCAGCAGGTACAAACCTGGCCTCCAGTAAGGACCAACATCTCCACGTGAGCTATTTGTCCCTGGGCTTTAAGGAAAGTTGGGAGGGAAGAAGCCAGCTTAGGCACTAAGTACTGGCAAATGCCACTCTTGAACGGTGGCTGCCGTGAGCGGTGCTCCCCGAAGCATAAAAACTCCAGCCTCCCATTTATAAGCTATTAAAGCTGCTCCATCCCATAATGGACATCTTCAGGTGAAGAAGACAAACAACGGAAAAATGCTGAAAGGCAACCGCAACGCTAGACACAATAACAGGCACGGCACAAGAGGGATATGACACGGGGAGACAAACAGGAGCAAAATTTATGTCACTGGAGATTACAAGGGCATCGTATATCAGGGATGGAGACGGGCTCCGAACGCCAGCGCGAGGGCTGGCCTAACCTTTCAGAGAAAAACCTCACAGCCACAATAACGGCCAGGAAAAAAAAAAGAAAAAAAAAAAAAAAGCAGATCTGTGTCCCTCGGGCAGCTGCCTACGCTCGGGGAGAGCTGGGGAATTTGGGAGCAAAGAGGGAGAGATGGCAAAAGCCACGCAGTGGCCACGTGCCTGGTGCCTAATGCCATAACAAAGGTGGCTGTTAATGATGGGAAACTAGAAAGCGTTTATGCGGGGAGCTGGCAGACACCTCACCATGCTGTTTGGGTCAAAATGGCACCACTTTGGGTTTCAGTGGCTAATCCCACTGATTGGGATGGGCTTTGCCCCTCCTCAGCCCATTCCCATCACACGCTGCCACCCCACCAGCCCCCAAAGCAACTCTTGGATACCAGGGCTCTGGCTGAAGGTTTGGGGAAAAGGAAGCCAAAGGCCAAGCACATCCCAAAAATCCAAGTGCCGCAGCATGGAGGGGAATCCTGCCCTACCTGGTGAAAAGATCACAAGCAGCTGTGAGCGGGTCCATCACGTTGGAGCCCCGTCGTGAATGGCTTTAATAACCCCCTGTGCCCCAGCTGAAGTACTCTGCAGAGGAAGGTTTTACCACCAGCTTATGGGATTTGGCCATTCCTGTATCAACTTTCTCGTGTTTATCCAAAAAACCTGTAAATAGTCATGAAAACTCAGGAACAGCAGAAGGGTGTTGCCCTTCGGTTGGATTTTGTGTAACGTGAGTACTTTGGACTTTGTTTAACACTAAAGCGAATTATGGGCTGTTTGTCTTCCCGCACAGAACTTTATTTTCTTCTTTTACATGACTATTTGCAAACACGCAATATCTGCCGCGCTGCAGCCTGCTCCCCACTCAGCAGGAATTGGAAATGGGTACAGCCATTGCTGTTTTGTATCCTGGCAAAGGGAGAGATCATAGAACCATGGAATGGTTAGAGTTGGAAGGGACCTTAAAGATCATCCAGTTCCAGCCCCCCTGCCCTGGGCAGGGACACCTCCCACCAGACCTGGTTGCTCAAAGCCCCCTCCAGCCCGCTCTTAAACTCTTCCAGGGATGGGGCATCCACAGCTTCTCTAAGCAACTTTTACCCGTGGTCACAAAACAAGCCTATGGCTACGCCGACACTTGAATTTGGGAATATCTATCCAGTTTCCCATCATTTCTGGTGTTGGAAGTGCCGCTGCCAGCCTGCCCCGGGTGCTGGGGTGTGAAGCAGGATGAAGAGCTGGCTCTTGCTCTGTGCCTGCTGGGCAGGATGAGCCCTAGCAGCAGCCCAAGATGGAAAAGGATTTAAGCATCAACCTAAAGACGGGCGACTGCTTCAGAAAGAGAGGGGTCCTGCAGGACTTGGCTGCTCAGCTCCAAGTCGCCTGCAACTCCCAGCTCTCATTATTTCACTCCAAGTCAGTGCAGTCGTACTTCAGAGTAAAAACTGCCCTACTTTCAAGTAACTAAATTCAATACGTGCTTGGGATTCCTATAGTCGTGTGAGCACGTTTCCAATCAAGTGGGGCTCCTTGGGTTGGTGGGTTCCTCTCCGTTCTGGGTTTGCGTGAGCCGAAAGCAGTGTTGGTCCGTCTAGCTCCGGAGCAGTAAATTGCACACACACACACCCCTTAGCTGGCAGGAGCACGGGGGGCAAAATTACTTCATCGCTGGATGAACTCATCACAGGAGTGCTGCAGCCGTTTGTTAAGCTCTCCCCTTCATGGAGTGTATCTGTCACAGGCTCCGCGGGGATCGGACACCCTCCACCTCCGCATCACCCATAAAAAATGCCTTTTCTCCTCCAGCCGCACAAAGCGGCGGCTCTCCCCCCCAGCCTGCAGGCAAAACCCCCTTCCCTTCCTTCCCCCTCGTATGCAGAGATATTGCATTCATTCATCTCGGGGGCCGCAGCGTGCTTGCAGGCTGACAATACATTATGGTGATGTAGGTCTTCATTTCGCGCTGTCAGGGACTATAACAACTGTATCTATTACCCGGGAGGACAAACGGGGCAGTTTTCCCCCCCAGCTCCTCTACCCATACCCGGCTTAACCCGACCCGGGGGACGGGGGTCCCCTGCCCCATCCCCTGCCCCATCCCGGGATGCTGGGAGGAGAGGGCAGCAGCCAGTGCTGGGGGTGCTGGGATGGAGGGACAGGAGAGCCGGGAGATGGATGGCCCCGAGCGCTGCAAACACAATGAGGTAATTCCACCCAGCAGAAGCTCATCAATCCCCCGGCTCCGGCGCGGCGTCCCCACGGCTCGGCCACCGCCACGGGTTTGCCTGGGCCATAGCCCAGGTGTGTGGCTGTCATGGAGATAAAAGAGGCTTAATTAAGACCCAATAAGCTAAGTGATTTGTTATCTGGGTGCAATATATTACTCCAGCCTATCGATCCCAGAAACACACGTGTGTCCAAGAGCTGCCGACAAGGCTCGATCCCTCCCTGGCGAATACCCACTGCTGCATTCCCAGCCCCCGCCAGCCCCAGTGCCTGCTGTGGGTGCAGGCTGGGGACGAGAACCAGCCCCTGATATCCCATAGATGGGCATACACATAAAAATCTGGGGATTTGCTTCTCCCACGGAAAGAACTCACTGAAATCTGGTGATGCTCAGCTCCGCCTAAAGCCTGGAGCCAGCCCGTCCCAGTCTGCAGCGGTGGGCAGAGTGTGGAGCTGGTTGTGCTGGGACACCCCTCCTGGGACACGGTGGCCTGGCTCTGCAGCCAGGGCTGCCTGGACCCATCCTGTGGCCACGCACAGCTGCAGGGTCTACCAGAGCACTCCAGGTTGTCATCTACAGGATCACGGCATCTGAAAGCTGCAGTACCAAAATGGGGCCACCCCTCTGTTCAGTGTGACACTGGAAGGTGCTCAGGAAGGTCCCCAGCCTGGGCAGGTAGGACAGAAGTTGGAGCAGGACTGGGTCTGGAAGGAGACAGTGATGGAAAAGCCAGTTTCCATAAACCAGCATGAGCTCAGCTGGTTAATGGGAAGCCCCAAGGCCATGGCATGTCCCCGTTCTGGGCAGGGCTGATGGCCACCAAGATGGTGGCCATGTCCTGCACACCCAAGTACGTGTGGCCATGACCTTCACACTCCAGACCGTCCAGCACCACGCTTCCCTGGAGCTGCCAAAACGCTCCTTTCTGAGCTAAAATCCAACCAGTTATTTTTCAAAACTTGAAGGCAAGGGTGAAGGGGAGAGGGAAGGGAACCCGATTCATTTACCATTCGAAATGTTAAACCGCTCAAGAAGTTCTTTGATCTTTTGAGGTTTTGCTGCAAAGGGAACACCCTTTCCCCATTGGTTTACTGAGTCACGCTTATTACTTCAATGCAGAAATATCCTTTATGTCAAGTGTATAAATATCCAGCTCTAAGCTTCAGAAGCCTTTTCCTTTTTTCTTTTTTTCTGCCTTTCTTTTTTTTTTTCTCTCTTTTTTTTTTTTTTTCCAGAAGAGCAAGTTTCACCCTCTCCTGGAGCCTCCTGCCCCCTCCCTCACAGTCACAGTGGCTTCCCAGCAGGAAAGCTGGGTGCCATGTATGGGTCCCTCCGGTGGGGCTGCTCCCCAGGGAGCCCCCTGCCCCGGGACCATCCCTCTCTGCATCCTCCCCACATTTCTACCAGCCTGGGAAAACAGACAGAAAGCAGGAGGGGGGGAAATGGTAGAAGAACCAGCCTGGCACTGCAGCTGTGTTTCCCTTGGAGGACCCCGTGATGTCCCGATGGTGAGGACACACATCTCTGCTGGGATGTGCAAAGCCCCAAAAAGCGAGGGCTGAGGAGGATGGAGGGGGGCAGGTGATAAAAACAGGCGTACGGCTGGGGAGCGAGCCCCGGTGCTCCCACGTTTTCTGCCGGCGCTGCTGGCATCTTTGGGCCGTGGCTTGGGTTCAAAGTGGCCGCGGGTGGGGAGGAAAGCCCCGGGGCAGAGCCGGGGGTTGGCACACGATGCCGTCGGCACCCACGCGCCCGCCGCCCGGACCTCCCGCAGGAGGGTCTGGAGCCAGGCTGCGGCTGCTCCTTCCCGCCTGCCCCCACCGCTTTGGCCTAGAGCTACGTCTGCGAAATGTGCTTGTTTAAACAGCGCCGACGGAGGGCAAGTCGGAGCTTGAGGAGCGGCGCTGGGGCTGCGAGGCAGCAGCCTGAGCCCCGGGAGCCCGGGCACTTGCTTTCCCCCCTCTCCAACCCCCCGCTCAGCCATGGGGAGTGGGGTCTAGGGGTCTAGCACCCCCCTGCCAAGGAAGATGGCCAAGACCCCAATGGGGAGTGGGTCAGGCTATACCGGTGCCGTGGGTTGTGCCAGCTCCTGCAAAGCACATTTAAAGCCATCCCACAGCTTTACAGCCCTGATTTTCCTTCATCTTCAAGCAAAGCCCCCAGTATTCAGCAAACCATGAACCTCAGTCGGCCCTGAACACCCTTAGCCAGGTGATGCAGAGGCATTCCCAATGGCCTCCCCAAAATGGGAACAGCTTTCCCTCTCTGGGCAGCCTTGGATGAGAGGGACCAAAGCCTTTAGGATGCCCATCTCCCCCAGAGTTCTTGCTGGGAGTCAAGGCTGGATGCTCCCTTGTATTGACCTGGGAGTTCAGAGATCCCTCAGCCATCACCTCTGGGGACCACCAAGCAGACCCCTGACCAGCCCTCAGTCCAGCCTCCTCAAATCAGGGATTGCATCAGGAATGACAACCTGGAGAGCCGGAGCAGCAAGAGACAAGGGAGAGGGATAAGGGCTCATGCTGTGTCACAGCTCACTCGGGGACGTGTCCCCGCTCCGTGCCCGTCCAGCCCCCCCTTCCCCTGCAGCGGGTACCAACTAACAGCACGGGTCCCTTGTGCTACGTGGGCTCTGGGCTGGTTTTGATGGCAGAGGCTATTCCAACGATCCTACCCCGGTACCCACAGCTCCAGGTGACCCCTGTGAGTGCCCTGCCACTCCCCCCCACTCCAAAGGGCAGAGAGGGGAGGGCTATGCTGGGCTCTGAACTCCCCCAACACAGCAGGGAGGGCAGTCGAGCAGGGCTGTGCCCATCAGGGGCTCCCAGTTAACACTTATCCCTGTGCTCCTGCTTGCTCACATCCCAATGTGGAAGTGTGCTTTCCTTTTTTTTTTTTTTTCTTCCCCTTTTTCTTCCCTTTTTTCCCCCCGCGAAGGAGGTCCGATTACATAAGCAGCAGCCAGCTCTCGGCAAAGCAAACAAACTTGACATTCACATAACCTGCTGCGCTCTCTCCGGCAGGGATTATTAAGTCATTAGAGTCTGTTAGCAAATTTTCCCAAATACCTTTTGCTGCTTCCCAGGGGCACCTTGATGGTTAATGATCCCAAACTACCGGCTGGGCTTAAATTCACCCACTCCGGTCCAGCAACCCGCTCCAGTGATCCTCAGAGTGTGAGAGCGCTGCAGAGGGGGGGCGGTTCAGGAATGACCCTTAAGAAAATCCCCCCCCCCCCTCCGTAAGGATGCTCATCTCCAATGGCAGAGATTCGTGAGACCCAGGGGAGGGTCAGTGGAGGCAGCCCAGGGAGGGGAAGGGGAGAGGAAGGGAGGTGATGCCCCATCCTCCCTCGCTGACACACACCCGCTTTTCTCCTTCGCTGAGCTGGCAGCCCAGGGCGATATTTCTAACAGGCAAGTGTATTGCCTAACTGGAGACAGAATAAAAAAATAATCGTAAGGAAAAAAAAAAAAAAACCAACAAAAAAAACCCCCAAACCAGTCAGGCAGGCCAGTTAAGTAGAGAGGAGATAGGTTTCACCCACCTGCAGCTGACTTGCCCTCTCGTTCTCAGGCTGAACAGCGTGTACATCAACAGGCGGGCGATGTGCGGGTTGGTGACAGAGCACAGCAGGCAGCCCCTGCCCTCCCCTGGCCCCAAACCTCTGTGCTTCCACAGCAGTGATTCCAAATCCACCAGCAGCTTTTTAGCGGGGGTCCCCCTCCCAGGTTTAAAAGCAAGGTCTGAAGGAAGGGCTGCAGCTACAGCTGAAGGCACGGGCCAGCAGGGAACCCCATGCAAACTTCTATTTTAGCCCCACGGCTTTTAAAAACAGTCTCGGTTTTATGTTAGAATATCTCAAGTTGGAAGGGACCTGTAAGAATCGTGGAGTCCAACTCCCATGCACGTTTAAAAGGATTTGGGATCAATTCAGTAATTACAAACCCTCATCATTTTTATGAACAACAGTAAAACCAGCAATAGTAATAAACCAATTGCTACCAAACAGTAGCTCTGTAGAGAAACGTGCTTTCTGTTCAGGTGGGCAGTACAACGCCTCGGTCCCCATGACCCAGCTGCCTTGAAAGCCTTTTAACAAACCAGGGGAGCTGTGATTTCTACCCTGAGCCACCTTCCTTTTTGCTGTGAGCTGCGTGTGCAGGGTATTATCTGGGAGGGAGTCACCTGGGTACATCCGAGGAGAGAGACAGACTGTACAGTAACTCAGTCCACGCATTAAAACACTGTGGTCCAGGGGCTGGACCATCGGGCAGGAGCTGGTGGCTGCTGCTGGCCATGCAAGCCCTGTCTGCTGCTGCACCGAGCCCAGGGCACCACCCAGACCTCTGGTCCCCAGCCCCTGGCAACATTTTTAGAACAATCTCTGCCACTGATGTCCCCAAGGCTACGTTACATATAAGAGAGATGCTCGTAGTCATTGGCATTAAGGCAGCGGAGGAGGCTGAGGGAAAGAGGCAGCGTTGGGATGGGGCTGCTGGAAGGCAGTGGCAGCACTAATCTTAGCCACGGAAAACTCCCTGATTTCCCAGGCAAGTGCAAGCACCTCGGTGATGTCGGCAGACGCCAGACCTGCCTTTCCTTAAAAACATCTCCCTTGATGCGATGCCCTGCAGGTTTGGAGCCCAGGGCTGCGGCCGCGGGGGTGGACGGGAACGCCTTTGCTCTGGGAGCTGGGCTGGCTCCCCCGGGATGGGCTGGGAGATAGGGAAAGCGAGCCTGGTACGGGCTCTGATCTTCCCACTCCAGCCTGTGGCTACTCAGATCCACAACCCTGGGGGTGGGATGGGCCCCTCGTGGTCCCTGCCATCCCAGTGTCGTGGCAGGGAGCTGGGTTTGCAGGTGGGACCCAAGAGTGCCCAGGCTGGGTCCACCCACAGCTCCTGAGATGCGGGATGGAGCCCTCCATCACAGCCCCTGGCAGGGAGCAGGGGTCCCCCACAGTGTGACTGTCCCCTCTCTCTGCCCCACGGATCCAGGGGAGCCAGCAAGTGGCAAATGTTCTGCACCTACTTGCCCAAGTTGCTTGTAGAAGGAGATTTGTCACATGAGCCTGTTTACTTCCAAAATAAATCTCCCTTTAAGGCAGGTAAATCTCAGGCAGAATCTGTAAGATACCCTAATGTGGCATTAAGCTGAAGTTAAGGTTAGATTCCTCCAGGGATGCCAGATGGGATTTGCTTTCCTTGAAGACAGGACACGTATTTCAACTTTAATGGGTTGATGGAGCCCCTTTTATCTTGTAAATATGAATGAGGAAGGGGGAGCTGTTAAATAAATGGAGGGGTTTTACCTGAACCTTTTTCCCTGTCATTGGCTCGGACTGTGTTAAAGACCTTTGTTTTCTCGGCAGAAAACTCGCTCAATCATTCAGAAAGGGAACTAAATGCCTTTTGAGAACATAACCTTTATTTTCCAGATAAATGGTTCACTCAGAGCAATTTGCATGTGGGAAGCTAGTATATAGCACAGTAAAAAAAAAATATATTTAAAACCCAATAGCAATGTAGGTCATGATACAAACATCTACTGCTGAGATGACTTCTCTGGGGTTGGAAAGTTAGGGAGCTCAAGGCAATTTAAAAGGATGGGGAGGGTTTCTACAGCGGCTCTGCTATAGCCAAGAAGATAGATGGGTGAGTGAACTAATCCATATTGGTCCAGGTAAAAGGGGCTGGGCGCTGTGAAGGTGCAGTGAATCACGGATGAACTCTGAGAATTCCACCATCCAAAGCCCTCTCTGCAGTCTTGCCCCCAAAGTCTGACTTGGCGAACCCATCCCAGCCCCTCTCTCTTTCTCTCCCAGTATCTGTCCAGTGTTGATACCATCAGAAGAGTCACAGTCCCTGAGAGCTGTCACGCAGAGCCCAGTGGCACTGAGTCCCCTCTGCCTGAGGAAGGGACCCTGCACAAGTGCAATTCCCGCAGCAAAGCCCACCGAGGGAGCTGCCGCAGCCACAGCGACAGGGAGGGACAAACCACCATTCAAAACAGAGTCCCCATGACTCATTTTCCTCCAGCAGTGGGTTTCCCTTTACCTCTCCAAACTGCTGCCCCCCAAAAGTTCTCAGAGCGGCCCCTCATCCCCCTCTATAAGCATTTTCCTGCCGAGAACGGACCCACGCCAAGTCACGTAATGCAGATCAGAAGTAGCCCCCCCAGGCTTCCAGGGGTCTGCAGACCAGGAGCCACAACCGTCCCCGCTGAAGCGAGAAAGGACCCTGCCAGGCATCACCCCCCCCTCCATCCCGGCGTCTCCCCCGGCTATCGCGGAGGAGGCAGAGCCGCAGCCCTGGGAAAGGCGCTGGAAGGCGCCGGGAGCAGCTGCAGCAGAGCCTGGTGCCAACTCCAGCTGCTTGTTAATTACGGGAACATGTTGTCTCATGTACGCACCTCCGCGAAGACGCTGGATTAGCTTGATAGGTATTTAACACTTGGCACGGGGGGGAGGTTTCCACTTAGCATCCGGCAGGGCTGAGCAGCGGGGGGGAAAGGTGGCAGAGGCAGGGCATTCGGAGAGGGCACAGGCAGGGCACGGAGGCGGCACGGTCCCGGGGACGGCTGGGGATACAGCCTCCCACGGCTCGGGTTGGCGCTGCTGGGGACGGGATCAGGCAGGAGACGGGGATTTTGGAGCCTCTACCACCATACTGGGAATTTACAGCTCGGGACAAAGCCCAGGAGCTGCTCTGGGTTTAATCTACCCCACTAACGGGGATTTTACTCCTTTGTCCCTTTCTTCGGAGTTCTTTTCTTGTTCACGCTGCGTGACCAACCCGCTGGGCAGCACCTATTGTGCCGGAGCGGAGGAACCGTGCAAACACGCTTTGAGGTCCTGTGTGCACCTCACAAGACATCTTCATCCCCAGAGCTGCCTTTCTGCATGGGAGAAAAGGCCAGACACATCCCCGGGGACAGCGGGGTGTCCCCAGAGCTGGGGGAGAAAGAGCTGGGACCCAGCCAGCCCGGGCAGCTCTGCAGAAAAATGGTTTTTGTTGCAAAAGTCACCTTTTGCAAGCAGATTTTCCTCCAGCATGACCAGGTGGGGGGGAGGATGAGGGTGACCAGACCCCCCCTGGCCTCAAGGACTCATCCCAGTATAAGCTGGGACCAGGAAGCCGGTGCCACCATGTGCTCCCCAAGCCTTGCAGAGGGCCATGGGCGACCCAGGAACACCACCTCCCCTTTTCACTACCAGGTTACGTGAACATTTTCCATAGGTTTGAATGCAGATAAATCTTTTGTCTGAATCAAAATCAGTAATTATGAGTCAGTGTTAGCACAGAGCGGGTGAGTCAGGCGCAAAAGCATTTTTGCCTCGTACCCTCAAGGTCTAAGATGCATCGCTCACCTGAGCCTCCTGCGTGTGGTCTTAGTTGAAGGTTTTCACAAACATCATTAGCAATCCACCAGCGAGTTCAGCAGCAACCCACAGCCAAGGCTGCCACCTCCTCCTCGATTCCCCAGGGTGGGAAAGCACCCTCAACACCTGGGCAAGGCATAGGTGGCCTCTGCTTGCTCCGTGCCAGCTTAGGGATGCTGTGGAGGGGTTTCTTCCTTGCCCACAGCACTCTGCTCAACCTCAGCAGGTTGACAGAGCACAAAGATGTCCCCTCAGATGGCTGGGTAGCAGCTCTGTGACAATCCCATCGTCTTCCCAGTGGCTTACTGGGAAGCTGAGGTGGCTGTGGGAGAAGAGGTGGCTGCTCTGCAGTGCCAAGGGCTGGGCATCTTCCCCCCTCAGGTGGACCTGGAAGTCCCCAGCACAAGGACGTGGCTTCAGGCCCCACTGCTGGCATCTCCCTGGGTTGGGCTGGACATGGCTGGGCTCCCTGCACCCCTGGGAACCCCTGCACCTCAGAGCTATGGAATGGCTCTGCATGGTCCAAGGCTGCTGAGCAGAGTCAAGATCATCTGGGGCCCAACTGGGCATCACCTACCAGGAAGCTCAGCCCCCCCCAAGTCTCTGTGCAGCCAAGCAGCCCGACCCTCCCTTTGGGCTGTCCGCCCCAGAACTCCCCCACAGAGGAGCCCTGGGCTTGCGTTCACTTGCCTTTCAGCTCTGGTGGGATGGGGGTTATGAGAGGGGATGGTTTACTGCCGGGTGGGGCTGGTTATAGTTGGAGGTTCCTCTACCCACTCCCTTTGATCCCCCGACTCATCTCCTTACCCCATCTCCTCTCCTTACCCCTCTGTGGAATTTAACTCCATCCTTTCCTCCGCTGTGGCATCTCATCCTCCTGTAAGCCAGGCTTGCACTAGGGAAGATGTTTAAAGCCTCAGAGGTGATGTTGGGTGTAGGTTAATTTATTCACCCAGCTGCAAGGAAGAAGCCACCACCCAGCAGCAACCCTGGTGAGCTGGAGCAAGATGGACCCTGCTCCTGGGTCGAGTTTTAAAAATACATGGTCAGACCAGTACGTGGGTACCAGAGGCAAGAGGGGTCCATGTGCATCTCCTGTATCTGCCATGGCCAGGCTGCCCTACCATCACCCTGGTGAGACACTCACCACTGCTCATCTGCTCCTGGTGCCCATGGCCATGGAAAATGTCAGGGTATAATTTCTTTAGGGGCTTTATCCTAATGAGGCTGGAACTGGCCCATGGCTCCCAGACTTATCAGCAGGGAGAACAAGGTCTGAGACACCCATACACATGGTGTAACCCTCTAAACTTCATTTAATTTGGAGTAATGACACCCCGACAAGAGCCACGAGCCAGGCCTGTGCGTGCACAGGAAGACATCTCCGTGCTCATTGTTTGAGTAATATCAGAGATAAAAATCCCATTGGCATGACCTAGGAAGGAGCTGGCAGCCTCCAGCTCTGCACTGAGGAGATTAGCCCCGTGAGCTTGTGTTTGCTTTCTTTGCCTTAAAGCACGCAAAAGCCCAACAAAACAGACTTTGTTTACTGCTCGTCCTGTAAACCGCTTAGGCAGTGGGAGATGAGCTGAAAGCTTAGACAAGCTGCAGAGTTCCAGGCCAGATGTGGTTTCGAATGGCCGAGTTAGGCACCTCTGAAACCCGAGGTTTATTAATGAAGGTGCCCGCTGAACCATAACGGGCTGTTGTAATTACCTCCGCCGCAGCATCCCCGGCTCCTGGGTTCTGCTGCCGTGGTCCCGCTGCGAGCGCCCGGCCGAGCGGACGTGGCATCTTGTGGAGGTGAGTAAATATGTTAAGGTCATTCCCCACGATGACAGGTCTACAGCTCCGTTGGATGGCTGGGGAGAGATAACAAACCAACAGGGGTCACCACCGATAAGAGATGAAGAGGCTCTAGAGGCGAGGAATAATTACGTGTGAAGGGCGATGTTTTCCTCCCAATGACAAGCTCTTTGTCAGAGCCCTCCAGCGCTGAGGATGCTCTGCTGAGGGACCGGCCATGGCTGGGCAGCACCGAGTTGCCAAGCTGGAGGCCCCTCTCCTCCAGCCCAGATAGTCCCTTCCCAGTTCAGACCAGTGCAAGGAGCTGGGAAGAGGGTTGCCCTCCTCCCATCGCATCTCCATAGGTTGATCCCAACACCCACCCCACTGGCCAGCCCTGGAGAAGCTCCGGCACATTCGGGAATTGATATTGGGCTGTGCTTCAGCGTGAGCAGCTGAAGCTGAACCAAGAGCCCACAGCAGAGGGAGTGAAAAAGCCACCACAGCCAAGGACCCGAGAGGAGTCTACACCAGGCTGATGGCAACCAAGAAGACCAAGGAAGATGAAGCATGGCATCCAGGAGGGGCTCACAAAGCAGGAGGACCACCGTGTCTCTGCAGGGGACCAGGTGACTCTTCCCAGTGGGAGCAGGGACGTGTCCTCCTCCTCCTCTTTCCCCGAAGCGCAGCCCTCATGGATGGAAGTCAACGCCTTGCCAAGGAAACACTCGCTGGGAGCTTTTCACACCTGGTTTTGTCTCTTGAAGTTTCACACCAATGAATAACTGTGACCTCAGGAGGGGAGTGCATCAGCTATATTTCCCAAATATCAGCAAATTGTGTGAGAGAAAGAGATATGCTAAGGGGGCAGACTGCTCAAACCATTACCATCCTTCTTAGTACCACTTAGCTGAACCGTTAAAAAGATCCAGGGCTCCCAAAGACAATTAAGCTCAAGGGAAGCCATAAATCTCAATAAACATCAGGCCAAGTTTTCTTCACTGCTTGAAACAACAGATATAATTTCATTGGTTACTGAGCTCATGCTCCCAAAGGGATTTCAGATAAAAAGCCACTTATTCAAAACACCAAACCCAGGCTTCTCCCGTCTCTCAGGCTACCGAGGGGTCAGATTTCCCAGCATGGGAACATGTGCCCCACGGTCTGCGGAGGTGGAGCTTGACTGGAGAAAACCTTTGCAGATTTATGATGTCTGCGGCACGGCGCTGTGACCTGCCACCAAGGTCAGGCTGCCGGCACCTGCGTGTGAAGGTGGCCCTTCCCGATGGGAGGCAACCACCGGGCAGGAGAGGACCTGGCTGCTGGAGACAGCCTTCCGTCCTCAGCTGTTGTGGTGGGCAAGAAGGGAGGCAGGACATGGGCCTGGTGGAGGTGAACCTCTGCTCTCTCTGCCAGCACGTTCCCAAGGGCCGAGGTCCTTCACGGCCGAGGCTGGAGAGAGCATTCCTCTATCTCTATCTATCCTCTATTCCTCTATCTAGCTGGAAACCACCCTTGCCTCATTATCTCTGACATACTTGAGGAGCCTAAATAGGTGACACAGGGGACATCAACTCTCCTTGTCATCCCAGTAGCAAGCTGGCAGCTTGCCCTCACACCGTTTACCCAGCCCATGACCGGCCTGCCCTGTCCACATGCTTTCTGCTATGGACATGGGAGCATTTCCCAGTGCAAACCCCATGCCAAGGAAGCACACACCAGCCTGAATCCTGCACGCCAGCCTTGCAGGGCTTTTTTTTTTTGTTCTGGCAGGTTTTGCATTTGCAGGGCTGGGGCTCTGGTTTTGACAGCTCTCTGCAAGGTCGCTCCATTCGCCAAGTGCCGCTTCCTTGTGCTTTGATTTAAGTTCTTGCATGCTTCTTGTATTGATTTCTCTCAGATGTATTTTATGGGGAATAAGCACTCAAACCAGAAGGCCAAGACCTCCTGCCTTGTGCACAGCATAGTAATGGATGAGCTCCTTCTCACGCTCACTCCCTCGCTCTCCCTCCCCTTCTCCCCACTTCTCTCACCTTTTATTTAATCCACTTCCAAATGCACCGGGGTGAAGGATGGCAAATGCACAAACACGTGAGTTTTCTCTGCTCTGGAAACTTCACTCGATGAGCCAAGCAGGGGGTGGCTTCAGGAGGGCTGCATTTAGATGCGAGTAGAGAGGCTTCTCCCAGCTATTGTCAGGAGCTTCAGCTGCAGAAGTATTTCCCAGCTTGCAGAGATGATGGCAAGCACCTGCTGGATCTGGGCAACCCAAGCCCCAGGAGCCCTGCTTGGCCATGGGAGGAAGGCAGGAGCCCAGAGCCACATAGCAGGGCTCTCCTCTCCACTCAGGATTCATCCATCATCTGCCTTTGGGGTGTCCTGGACTGGGCAGTGCTTTGGGAACCTCGGAAAGCATTAAGAAGTGCATTCAGTTTTTACTCATGATAAACACACCCTGTCATTATTTAGAGCCTAAAAGCTGAAGATAATAGAACCAACTCAAACCTAGACTTTTTTCCACAAGCTACACCCATCCTTACATTTCAGAAATGCTCCAGTGAAACGGCAGGGATTTTGTCCTCACGCTTGTTTTGCTGTCTCTGCAGTCCATCTGGGCCCAAACACATCCAGATAGCCCAGGGAAGCCTCTTCTGCCGGCTGCAAATCTTCTGACCTCAGAGGTGGTGGAGACACGTGGGGTCTCGGGGGACTGCCCCATCTATCAAGGTTTCCAGCCCAGTGGTTTATCAGCATCCAAGCTGCACGCTCTGGGTTTGCTGCATCCAGCCCAGCCAGAGGTGACCTTGGCCCCACGCTGCTGATGTCCCAGTTAAACCTCAGACTTGGGAGAGACCTAACGTACACCTCCATCAGAAACAGCAGCATGTTTGAGGGAATAAAACCTCCACAGACTCGAGGGATGTTTTTTTCCTGCCTCAGTAAACAAACTCTCTGTGATCGCTATTGCTGGCATCAGGTTTCCCCAAATCCCGAATCCAGACTGGTGAAATAATGACACTGTCGTAAAAGTGAGGAATCCAAAAACCCTGTGCAATAAATTTTCATCTGACGATGTAAGCCTAGCTGAGGAGTCAGAATTTGGAAGGCAGCCCTCCGTCTGTACACAGGAGGAATAAAAACATTATTATTGTTTTTCCCAGTGAACTGCAAAGCCTGTTTTTAAGTGAAACCTGAGCTTCCCATCTCATCACGTGCTTCCAGGAGCTAGAGCTTTCAGAAGACCAAATACTTTGAAACTCTGGATAAGACCATTAGAGTTGCTTAATTTCCTTTATGTCCATCTGTTTCAGTTCAGCTCAGTTGCTTCTGTCCCAGACAAGACATTTGGCTCTTCTAAATAAATCTTATAGCCCATTTGGATTAAAGACTTTCTGATGCAGCCTCTGAATATAATCCCTCTGATTTGCATCTCAAAGAAATTGAGTTAAAACCAAGTAAGAGCCATACACAGAGTGCTTGGAATTGCTGGGGTATGCGAACCGCTCACGAGGTCCCATATGGATAATGGTGCTTTTGTTTTTAATTTATCAGGAACTCCTGCCTTCCTATGGCTGTGGTCGCACCAGGCACACTCCGGAGCTTTCAGAGCAGGCAGGGTGAAAACAGAACTGACTGGTTTTGCCCTTGTCCAAGGCTCGAGTCTTGCACCCGTGAAACTGAGAACGCTGGGGAGAAAAGTGTGAGACGCGCTTGGAAAGTCTGGGGCAACAGATGCCACCGCGGCGATAGCGGAGGACGAGTGACAAATAACATCCGAGCTCCATCAGTTTCAGTGTCACCCTGCTCGTTAGCTCTTAATAGGTATTTTTTCACGTCAAGGGAGATCCGAGGGCCTTTGCTCAGACAACAGAGCATTGATCATCCCACGGGGCAGCGCTCGCAGGGGGGCTCGGTGCTGCTTTCCCCAGGCTGCTCAGCGCCTGTCACTGGAAATGTTATCTCATTTTTTATTTTATTTTTTTTTTCAGGAGAGCCTGGGTCACGGGATGCCAGGGTGCTATTCCTGGCACTGACGCAGCCGCCTTCCTTCCCAGGCAAAATGCTTTTACCCTTTCCATGTCCCAGGGTACCTGTCTGTGAAACACGCCTTGCGAAACGGTTGAAACAGGCTCCGAGATCCCCCAGATAAGAGGCTCCGTTCAAGGGTTACTGCTGTCATGAGGCTGCCAGCAGCCCGGCTGCTCCCCAACTGCAGTACACACCGTAGATGTCCCACCAGTTCTTCCTACGAGCTTTTTTAAGAAGGTGGAGGCACTTGTGCTGGCAAAGCATGGGAACAGCCACTTCCCGTTTTCTCACCTTCAGCGCAGTAAAATCCTGAAAAAAAAGAAAACTTAGACAATAATTTTCTTAAAAAAAAAAAATTAAGAAAAACCTTGCTCCACCACTGGTGTTGCCCCTTGTGTAGCTGTGCTCCAGCTTGGCCTGGGATTCAAGAGGGGGTTTCCTGAGCCAGTAGAGCCCATGGCATGGCTGGCATCAAGACCAGGCTGGAGAGGGCTTTAAGCAACCTAGAGGTGTCCCTGCCCACGGCAGGGGGGGTGGAACTCGATGGTCTTTAAGGTCCCTTCCAACTTTATCCACTCTATGATTCTATGGCAGCCTCCTTTGGTAACATAGTCATAAGAGGAACGGACACAGACACATTGGCAAACCTCCAGGCATCCTCCCAAAGTGTTATTACCTCCTCTGTAGGATGGGAAACTGAGTCACGAAGCAGGTAGGTGGTTTGGATATCAGCCCTATGGCTTGCAGGGTTACATCAGAGAGTGAGATCCACAGCACACGGAGGGGTGCAGGCAGGAATCCCAGCTGCTAGGGCAAAGCAGACACCTACACTGCTAATAATGATAATAATTAATTATGGAGGAGGAAAAAAGGACAGAGCAGAACTGCCCCAGCCTGAACCCTTACCCAGAAAAACCTCATTTTCTCCACGTGAGAAGAGCCTCAGTTGTTTACCGCTGAGGAGCAAAGGATAGAGAGAAGCTGGGCCCAGGACAGCCCATCACTCCCTTCCCCTCTGCCACTGCCTCGGCTGCAGATGAAGCAGCTCCAGAGACATTACAGGGCCATTAAAAGCCAAATTCATTTCCACAGCTGAAACCAACTACCCATAATATAGTATCTTTTGCAGCTGTGGTTCAGTGTGGCACCTGAGAGCTGTGAGGTTAATGACACAGGGCTGTCAGCAGCCTTAATTATATTCCCATTTTTCCAGCACCTGATTAGCTTTAGAGCTCATCTGGTGTCAGAGATTTGGTGCCTAAGCTTTGACAAAAGTGTTTCATTATTACTTAATAAACGGGCAAAAAGGGAGGGCACATCTTTAAGCTCTGGCTTGTAAAAGCTTCCTTTTTTTTTCAGTTATTTTTTATTTAACCTCACAAAAGCTCCCCTACCTTGGGGACCCTGCTCTCAGTGCCCATCCAGGAACCCCCATACAGGGATGCTGGCCAGGATCACCCTCCTGGCACCTCCAAACCTGACTCCAGCTCCCCCATAAACATGCTCTGGTCAGCTGGGAGCCTGCTGCTCCCTGTCAGCTGACGGCCAATTAATAAGAATCATTTATTACTGTTATATTGACTCTAAAGTGGGCCAGGTGTTTGCAGGGAAAAAAAAAAAGGGGGGAGATTTAAAAATAATAATAATAAAAGCACAAGCTTTGAATCAAAAGCTCCAAACGGCTTAAAATCTAAAGCAGAGCTTAGGTCCTTCTTGAGATTCAATTTCCTCCAGCCCTCAGTGAAGTTAATTAGCTTGAATATTAATGAAAATGGTGAGAAGGAGCCTGGTATCTTTTAGCTCATTTTCCAAAAGCACAGCAAACCCCATGCTCCATCCCAAACCTCGCCGTGACCGATGAACGCCCAGCACCTCCCTGCTCAAACCCTCACAGGCGGGTCGGTACCCAACTCCCAGTGACTTCCCCAAAAACCTTTGTGGATCTCAACCTTTGTCTTTTTCCTTTTGCAGGAAACTCCTGGGCTGAAATCAGGGCAGATGATAATCACAAAATGTTATCCTCGTGCTTGAGACCTAAATAGCTGGCACTGCCTAGATGGCTGGACGAGAATTTTAAAACTAATTGGTGGCTCTTCAGCATCATGAGTTGCATGTTCTCTTCCACCTGACCCTGCAGTCAACCCCCCAATCCCCTCCTGTATTTATGGGCATCCATAGCATCATTTTCCCTGTTTCTGTGGAGTCAGGACAGGGTCTGCCCAGAGGAGCAGTCACGTGTGCTTGGGTTTATGGTGCCGGTTCCTTGCTGGTCACTCTTTGGGCTTGGCCATTTTCATGGTGGTTGCTTGAGATGAAGGACGCTCTCGGGGACTTTATCCTTGACCTGTGATCAGTCAGAAGCCACGGAAGTTTCCAGCAACTTCAACCACTTAATGTTTAACTTCTATGGTAGCTTCTGGAGACTGATATGATAGAATTTTGGCTTTGCAAAGACAACTTGGCTCTAAGGAGCTGACTGCAAATCATTAGCAGGACTGTTCTCACCCTGGTTCTTGGCTTCTTAATTGCCTAGCAGAGAGGCATGAAACATTCATAGCAAAAAATCTGCAGCCACATGAAATTTGCTTCATTTGAGGTTTCGTTCCAGCAGAGCAGCGAGTGATGGAAACCAGGTTGATATTAACAGAGCCACTTCCAGTGTCTCCAGTGGTGACGGGGCTGGAGTCTGGCTCAGAAGCCTTCCAGAGTCCAGAGATGGACAAGGAACAACAATCTCTTTTAATTAATGGCCTCAGTTCAGCAGAAAGCATCTGAGCAGGTGGGATGGGATGTTTTCAGCACAGTCCCTACTGCCACATGTAGTGCCCCCTGGCTCCATAGGCTAAGTGCACTAAAACAGGCTCCACCAAAAAGGGAACTGTGGGGAAGGTCGATGACTTCTGTGTGTCCAGCTTTTAATTTATTCCTGTGCCCAGGAATACCTGAAACCATTGAAAATAATCCATCTCCTTCCACTTCCCTCCCACCTGAAACGAATATCATTTGCTTTGGGGGGAAAACCAGCTGGAGCAGAAATGGTCTTGGCAAGGAAAGCTGACGTGGTGTCTCGTGATGTCCTGTCCAGAGGTGGCCAAACCCACGGCGGGTCCTTTTGAATGGGGAAGGACTTTGGTCCAGCTGCCTCCCAGCGAGGGGGTGGTAACACCAGCCCTGCCACGCCAAAGCCAGCCCGTCCCCATCTCATTTCCAAGGCTGGGTAACCAAGGGCAAATACCAAGGCTGGCGGCAGTGCCACCGCGCTGCTCGTTACATCGAACCCACCCAGGCTAATAACAGTATTAATTACAGCACACGGCCCCTTCTTTCCACTGTAAATCTCTATTAGCAATAAACTGGAAGGGCCATAAAAGGGAGTTTACAATGAACCCACAGGGCGATACGTGTCTGAATCCTTGGCTTTGTTGCAGCTGGCAATAAAGCCGTCTTTTATTATAGCATATACCCTGCCCTGGAGATAACGTACAAGGCCCAGGACTCCTCGAAGAATTGATGCAAAGCCATTTGTTGCACTTTGATTTGCTGCAAAGGCAGGAGGAGGTGGGAAAGCGGAGGGATCCAGCTAACAGGCTCCAGTTGTTCCCTCGATCCCAGCCTGACACTGAATCACCGCGGCGTGCGGCTCTGCGGAGTAATAGCCTCCGTAATTTTACATCGTAAATGTTCCTCTGCCCTGCAGGGGGGGAAACTCGAGTAAACATTAAAAAAAAAAAAGTTTGAGGTTGATTAAGAAACACAAGGAAATCTCTCATATGAGAAGGCAGTTCTTGGGTAGCAAGATGTTGCGGTGGTGTGATGAGTGGGGGTTAATATTTAAGCTTCTGTTTTTGTTTATGGTAGTCAGGAGCAGATAATACTGAATATCCTAGAAATAGGCACGGATCCATCCAGGGGCACAAGGTCCAGGCCTGGAAGAGGTTTGTCCGCTTCAAAGTCCCAGGCAGGCAGGTTCAAAAAGAGAAAAAAAAAAAAAAAAGAAGGGGAGGAGAAAAAAAAAAAGACAGGCAAGGAAAGATTGATATTTGCAACTTGTGGGACATGAGAGAACCAGCCAGCCCAGCACACTGGTCCCAGTAAAGCTGTCCCACTCTCTGCTTGCCCTCCAGCACGCAGCAAACCTTACTTCACATCTCTGGTCAGCACAACGCTGACCCCCCCAGCCTGCCCCCTCCCCCGGGATGGGGGGCATTCGAGCCCTAAAAAAGGGACCCCAAGTCCTCGGGCTTGCAAGACCCTCCGAGAGGCAACAACATGCTCATTAATTCAAGCTCAGTCGAAGGCTGCTGTAGACACCGGTATGAAATCATGGGTTTTATTTAGTTCAGTGGTTAGGTATGATTGTTCTGAACTGCGATTCAACCCTGTTCTCTTATATATCTCGCAGTGTTAAAAGTAACAAGTCTATCACCTCTGGAGCCATTTCTCTGTCATTCGTACCCTTGCTGGAGCTGCAGTGTTTAGCTGGAGGGCTTCATCTCTTTTAGACAGCCACCTGTCAATTATCTGTCTCCTCCATAAATAAAATAAACGGCTGGGGACTTTTTTTTTTTTATATATATCTATAAAAGGTAGCTCTCCCTCTCTGTTTGCAGCAAAGCTGGTGGCACCACGGTAGGAGGAGGCGAAGAGATTTTTCCAGGGAGCTTCATACCTGGCTTCAACACTGCGGTTTTCGAGTTGAAATTCAGCTACGCGGCGTCCCTTAACACTGCTGCCTTTATGCTGGCTGGAGCCACGATGAGGCATGTTTCCATTCTTGCTGTAAACACTCAGTTTCAGGGCTGCTGCTGGTCCAGAGCCTGCTGGTCTCCATCGTACAGTCCCCTGTAAGATGATGAAAAGAAAAACCACCAGGGTTGCCAGGTGAGTGGGACCAGTGGTCCCCTCCAAGCCGCGTGCTGTCCCCAGTGTGGTATTTTTTAAATGCTGGCATCAGTGTGTTCTAGGCACCAGCTCTTCTCCTTAAATCCCAGCACAGCACAGCCCCAAACCCTGGACCCAACACCTCCGAGCTTCCACCAGGAGCTCTAAACCCAGGCCCATGGTCACCATCCCCTCCCAAACGCTGCTGGCCACCAGCACCACTGGTACCTGGCTGCTGGTGGGAACAGAGAAGGATGCCCAGTGCCTCCTAGACTCTGGTGTGCCCCAAAACAGGGGTAGGTGCCATCTGATTTCCCTGAGCGACATAAACAGATGTTTGGAATGTGACCTTGGCATTAGAAGAAGACACTACCCACCACCCAGGTGTGACCAGCAGACCCAGGTCCCCCTTCATTGTTTGCATTTTCTCCTTTGGAAAGGACACGGGTTTGCTGTGGAAAATAACCCCTACCTCCAACGAGGGGATAAATCACCAGCGCGGGGCGATGAGGATGGGGAGAGGGGAGGATGGGGAGGAAGGCAGAAGGGATGCTTAACCCTCCTTTATAAGGAGACGAAGGAGGTAACTAGAAAACTGCAGGGGTTTTTTTCATTCAGCATGACAGGGTTTGCACCCACAGTAAAGAGCAGCGTCTGGCTGTCCTGCTGCCGTGCTGCCCACCCACTGCCTTTGGGAATCCCCTCGTCCCATCCCAGGACACCCCCTCCTGCCCTCTTCTCTCCCCCAGTCAGAGTTTTTCCCGGCTGGGTTTACACGCCAGACACACTCTCAAAGTCAAGGGGAGAGAAATAATGTGCTGGAAGCGCTGAAGCACTGGGCCTGGTTTTTTAAAGACGAATATTCCGCAGAGAAATTACTCATTGTTTTTTGTGGCTCTTTTACAGAGACGGAGAAAGAAAAGAAACTGATGTAATAGGAGGTATTGGCCAAGCCATCTGACTAATGCACCTCGCTCCGGAGCTGTGACATCCCGCCCGCTCGCCCTGCTTTCTCCAGCCAGCCCCAGCTCTGCCCTCGTGTCTGACCCGGGCAGCAAGAGGGGTCTGTGAGAACCACGCTGAGATCATCCTCAACCCCCTCTACACCCACCCTGGGCTCCCCCCCAGGGGAAACCGGGGTTGTGAGGGCGATGGGGAGCCCCGTCGAGGTCGCCCCACCAGCCTGCAGCCAGGCTTGGAAGGGACCTTGGGTCTCTCCCGGGCCCTTTGCCCACCAGACGGTCCTTCCCACTGGGCTGCTCTTCCTCTCTACAGCTTCTGCTACCGAGAGTGCCCGGTAGCCAGCAGGGCCATAACAAACATTACTCATCCACATCCAGTACTTACCAGCTCCAGCTTCTATCAATCTTGCATGACGCATATGTTTACCACCAGTGGGAGGATTTTTTTTTTTTATATATATATATACATACTTATTTATTTATTTATTTACTGCAGTGACTGTCCCTGTTTCTGGGGACAGAGGAATTATTACCCACTGCTTTCATGGTATAATAAAGAGCATGTGTTGTACCCTGCATAAATTTAGCTTCTGATCTGATGAGCAAGGAAATTTTTTCCCTTCTCTGTCTCTAATTGTGTAGACGAGTGCTCACATTCATCCAGAAGGGGAGGAGGAAAGGGACTGCTTGGTGAAAAGTGAGAATAAGGTACACAGGCACACGGGGACGTGCCCCCATGCATATTGAGCTAGAAAAACACTGCAGCTTTCTAAATCTACCCAGCAATCCTGCGCTAATCTGCTCAGTCGCAGTCACAAATATAACTCAGGGACAATAAATAAACTAACAGGAGTTAAATAAGTTCAGCTTCTTAACCTTTGGACAGATCAATCCCCATGTTATCTCATTTCTCCCTTGTCTCTCTCCATCCCCTGTGTCTTGTTCCCTCCTTCTCCCTCCTGCGCTGTTTGTTAGCACCAGGCAGGCTGACGGCAGGGCAAACACAGCCCTGTGAAGCAGGTAGCTGGAAGGACAGGCAGAAGACCTAGATTTGTAAAAAAAATAAAAATAATAATAATAATTTAAAAAAAATCACTACCCACTTCCCTTCTAAAATCTAGGTTTGTGTGTGCACGTGTAGCAACAGGCTTCATCGCCTGCCGTGTGTCCCAAACCTCACAAGATCCTGTCTCTTCAGGAGGACAGAAGTGTTTAAAGGTCCCGGGTTAAAAAGCACTGGCCGTGGCTCCTGCCTGTCTCTGCCTGTGTTTCCCACTCTGCCAGATGGGAATGGAATAGCCCAGGTGGCTGGGAGTTGAGATCTGGAAGATGCCCGGTCCTGTGTGTGCTAGAAGGGAGTTCATCCTGTCTTCCTGCCCCTCGCCGTGACTCATTAGCTGCTGTGAAACATGCTCATCAGGAAAGTATAAGGTGGCCAGGATCATCTCAACAAGATGCTACCCAGCAGATGGAAGGGGACAGTCCCGTGAATCTGCACTTCTCGGTGCATCCTCCTGGTGCACACACCTATCCCAAGTGGGAACAAGTCTTGCTTCCCAGCTGGATTCTCAATTCCCTCAAGAATGATGCATTTCCGACCCTGTTTCTACCATCTCGAGGCACAGACCATGGTCTTCTTAGGTCTTTTCCAAGATGGTCCATATACACAGCCACCATCCTGCTTTCCTGAAGTCCAGGGAGGGCTCTTTTCTCTGAGCTGGGAGAAAGAAGCTGTTTTCCAGACCCCCGCCCTCAGAAGATGAGTCGGAGGAAATTAGCAATGATGCACAACTGAAAAAATTGAATTGTTTGAGCAAGTTCAAAGCTGAGCCAGTCTGGAGACATCTGCACACCACATGCCAGGCTCAGTGAAACATTAATAAATCTTTCCAGGCTGGCACCGATGTAAGGAAGCTCGAGCACTGCTCAACCCAACCGGGGAAGCTCCCAGTGCTTCTGTTTCTGGGGTGGCTGATGGGACTCAGTGGAAAGGAGAGAGAGTTAAGGCACAAGTGAGGGAAGAAAAACAACTTTGGGGAAAATGTTGAGCCATCCAAGTTATCTTCATTTTGGACATGGTTATTGCTCTAGCTGCCAGGATGTGGTGTTCATTGAAAAGTGCGTTTTCTGACTGAAACCCAGATTTTCAAAATTGTTTGGACAACTATGATGAAAACCTTTATAAAATTGGAAGGCAACTATGAATTAAAATGGCAGAGAAAAATGGAGGCGGGAGTCCAATTTTATTTCCGGAGAAAAGGCCATTTTTTCAATAAAAATAAAAGAACCTTCCCAGGTGAAAAATGTCAATCCCCTTTAACAGAGATCAATAACGCGATACAATCAGTCTGCTCAGGCCGCCTGCCACTGATCTATTGCTGTTTGCAAAAGGCTTTCATCCTGCCTGTCTTTACAATTTAGCTAACAGTGAAAAACTTCCTAGTGTTAGAAAAAAAACCCACCTCAGTAAACGACCCAGGATCAAGGCTCTGGAGGCTCTGCACTCAAACACCCTCAGGATCCTGCCTTCAGGGGGAAGAGCTGCCAACCAGAGGGGTAAAATCCCACCCCACCTGACCTCCATGGGAGATTTTCCATCAATCCTAACAAAGGTGGGACTGGATGATCTTTAAGGTCCCTTCCAACCCAAACTGTTCTATGATTCTATGAAATTCAAATAAATAAAAATCTATTCTCAACATCTGGAGTACCTGCTCCTTTCCAGAGATGAGAGACAGGAGAAAGAAGCAAGACGAGGGCTGGCCCAGGAGCAGAGGAGCGGAGACTCCATGGGAATGGAGGCTGGTGCCCCCAGGTGTGCTGCCTCTCCTCCGAGAGAGGACTTTCACACAGCCCCGAAATAGGATTGTGGCTTTGCAGAAGTGCCTCAGTGCTGGGGGACTCCCATGGGGATGCTCGAGACCAGACTTTCCTAAAGTGCTCGGCGCACACTGAATGTGCTCTGCTTTGTGGAAACTCTGACACACGCAGCAGAGACCTCTAGACACTGCTGTCTCATATGTGTATGGCTGACTCAGACATATATATATTTATATATATGAGTGGCTTAACATACTTCCCTTTCTTTTCCCCTTCTCCTCCCCCCCCCGCCCTGAGTTTTGCATGTCTGAAGCTGTTTCAGCTAAAAGATACCAAAAATGAAAATGCGTTTGGGATGTCTGCGAACTAAAAAGTCGGGCTGCGAGAAAACCAGACGGGGTTAGAGACCAAAAATCCCTGTCTCCTGCCAGAAACCTAAACCCGCTGCCGACTTCAGGTTCTGAGGCTCCGTGTGCTCAGCAGCAGCAGCAGCAGCACCCGCCGTCGCCGAGGCTATTTCCAAAGTGTATTCCATCAGCAGTAATGGGTCTTTCCTCATAAGCTGTGTTTTCATAGTAAATCTTCAGCCTTACATTGCATTACAGAGTTCAGCTGCCGCTAATCCTTAAAAACAATTCATTTCCAACTGCAAAGTGCAATAAAGAAAGGATAATCACTATTAATATTAGTTATTGTTATTGATTTCAGCTTTAAAGAATTGATTTTCAGTCCTGGCTGCATTTATGAGTCTCTTTGCTGAAGATGCATATACAGGGCCCACCACTATTTTTAGATCCTTGTCCCAGCTCCCGCTGCAGACCCGGGAGGAAGAGGATGGGGGAGGCAGGGGAAGGACCTCGTGGGGAAGAACCTGCTGGGTGAGGGAGGGCACCTCCACGTGGCATCGTTCCCCTCCTCGTTGGGGTTGCTCACCTTCCCAGGATGTCTCCTGAGCTCCAGCTGGTCACCCTCTGGACCAGCGTTGGGCAGCTGCCCTCAAACCTGGGTGAAAGCTTGGGTACCTTCACCCCAGAGCAGCCCTGGGGGTTCAACCCCAAACTGCCCCATCCCTCCACCTCCTCCAGCTTGGGTGCCTTCACCCCAGAGCAGCCACAACAGTTTCCCACATGTGCACATGCACAGACAGAGGAAAAGGTGGAGATTTCTTGTAGATGTAGTGCTGAGGGACATGTTTCAGCGGTACCTTGGCAGTGCTGGGTTAACAGTTGGGCTTGATGGTCTTAAAGGTCTCTTCCAACCACAATGATTCTATATTCTATGATTAAAAGAGAAAGTGTTACTGCTGTCTGGCAGCGAGTCCCTATGATATGAGTCTTACCAATCCTTCGTGAGCTGTAAATTCGGCTTTAACCTCTGCTAATGAGGCTTGTTTTCCCTGGAGATTTCCTGCCTGACATCTCCTCCCCGCTCCACCCATAGTTTACTTGCTAAATATAACAACTAAAATATAAATAAAACAGTCTCAGCGCAGGCAATCTGCTCGTGGCCGGGGGGGAGCTGAACCCTCTGAGGGTGCAGGGCGTCCCTCCCCTCAGCAAATCTGTGTGAACACCCCAAAAGAGGCTCCCAGTGCAGGGGGGGGGGGTGATGGGGTACCCCTGGGGGGCTGCTCGGGGAAGGGATGCGGATGAGCTGGTGGGAAAGGTTTTACCACTTGTGGTCAGAGCAGACACCCGGGGGAGGGATGCTGAGAGGAAAAGAGAGAAAGGTTTCACTTCCCTGTTTTTAAGGCAAAAAGGGGGTTGGGTTTTACAAATCAACATCTTGCTTCAAAAGCAACTAATGTTTTGTTTCAAGAGCATCCGTGTTGAGAACCTCAAAAGCAGAAGGAAGGGGGTTGGTTTTTTAAGCCAGCAAAATGTTTCAGTGGGCTTGAAATTAACAGGTTTTCAACATATCGCTTAGGAAGAAATTTTAGAAATTTTTTTTCAATTCCAGTCAACCTGCAGCAAACATTTATTCTTCCCAGTTGTTTGGAAATGGCAGCATATATAAAAAAAAATTCCATACACAGCTCTATTTTCTTTGAGCTTTAAAAAGGCTCCCTCCAGACATTTTGCATATAATCTGGTGAGGATGTGGGAATGAAACTGGGATAAAAAAACTTAGCCAAGAGTGCGAAATAATTAAATGAGCGTTTAACCAAGATCATTATTTTCCACAATTTTTATTTATATGCTAGATTGGATACAATGGTCGTGAATATTGTTCCACGCTATTACTGTGCTATAAATTATTTGAGCAAAGCACAGCAAGGCGTCATAATGTAATATATTTTTATAGTGCCATAAAGTAATTACGCACCAGACAACGAAATCCTACAGAAGTAACATATTTTATGCTTAAATTATAATTACATTAAAAGTGTCTCCTCCATTCGGTGTTTATAGAGCGCACATGACTGCTGTCTGTCAGCCTGCGAACAAAGAGGATCTCTTATCGAGAGCAGGGCTGGGCCAGGGAGATGCAGCTAGGAAATATTCCTTGAGTTTTGGTGTTTTCGGGATGTTTCTGACAATTTTGCTGCCTGCCAGTAGCCAAGCTGAGAGTAACGGGGCTATTTCTTGTGCTGGTTTCTCCTGCTCTCTGGTTGAGCCTGTAGACACAGTCCTGACTAGGAAAAGCAGTGCAATGTGATGTCCCAAGAGTTGAGGGTGGGGTTTTTTTCCTTTGTTTCACCTCTCCTGGAGGTGAGGAATGGGTGAATTACCTAAATTAACATTTGCAGCCCTGCAGCCTCAGCTGCAGGGAAACACAACAACCTCCCTCGATAGTGACCTCAAGCCATCTTCTACCAATACCATTTTTCTACTGATCTTGCAATGTTCCTGGGGCTCATTCAGTCCAGAAGAGAGAATAACATTGTAAAATTTGCACTTGGAGCCAAGGGTGCCTGTTCTTTGGTGGGGAGAGCCTGGAGCCATGGATTTTTTTTATTTGAAGCTGGAGGGGTTGCAGCCCACAGGAAAGGTCTGCTTCCCTCCAAACGGGGCATAGGGATTTTTCTTAGTGGATGGATTTGGGTTAAAACTGCCCGAGAAGCTTAGGGCAGCAACATAGAGAAGGGTCATTAGTCCAGGGAAGCTGCAGGAGTGAGACGAGCAACGAGGCAGCGATGGTCCCATGGTTGTCTTCATGCCACTGTGTCCTTCTGGGAGCAGCCCAGAGGGTGAGCAAGCAGCAGCTCTGCCGTGGGGACATGTGGGACCAAATCTCAACCTTAGGAGGGCTCAGCATGTGCAAAGCAGTTGTTGCTGGGGAGGGGATAATGGCTGGAGTCGGCAAGGAAATGGCTTCTGTGGTTTCAGCCCAGCTTTTCCTGGAAAGTGCCCAGCTCCCACCTCGCGGCTCTTCCTGCATGACTCACACATGCACAGGCTCCTGAAGGTGGGTGTTCACCACCCTTTAAAGGAGGTGACATCTTCTCAGAGGCGTGACAGGGATCATAACCGACAACACAGTGAAGGGCAATGGTTAGAAGAGAGGATGGAGGATGCCATCTGGGATGGCTTTGCTTCCCACACATCATGAGGCCTTTGGAAGGTACTTCGCTGCTCTGTGCCTCAGTTTCCCCATCTGGCTGGGAGCTGCGCATGAAGGGAAGGAGCACAGGATCAGGCCTGAGATATTAACACTGTGCAAACACTGCCACACTCAGGAATGGTGTGAAGATACATGATGTCCCCTTCCAAAGGCATCAAACCCTACAAAACCTACATTATAAATGAGGGCAGTTAAAATACGGTCTTGTGAAGGCTGCTCTATTTCTCTCTCTACCCCACACACTATCTGTCTATTTATCTGTCTATCTATCTATCTGTCTATCTATCTATCTATCCATCTCTGCGCGTCCTGCTTGTGAAATGGCTGCACTCTTCCAGGGCTGACAACCCTTTAGAACAAATCCATACAACGATAGTTGGTGTTTTGCTAGAGAAAGGTCACTTCAGCTATTTGTATGACAGAGCCGAAGCCAACTCAATATCCTTCCTGTCCTAACATCCTTTTTCAGGCTGAAGTCCTTTCTGGAAGCACACAGAGGAAAAGCACAGAACAATCATTAGAAATATCTGCCTTTACTTCCCCCTCCTGTGCCGTATCCTTCGATGTCCCACTGACCAGGGGTTATACCTGCTGGATTCCACGCTGGAAGAAGAAGAAATGGCTCTTAAATCATCTCTACACATCCCTGATGTGTAGAGATGATTTGTTCAACAAAAGCGATGTGTGGTGTGTGGGCACCCTCCTAAAGAAGTTGGCTGACCTGGGTGGCTCAGAGCAGAGCAGCGATGGCTTGAAAGTCTTGCCTGGCTGCTGTGGTTTCCTTTCTCTTGGGTCTTTGTCGTGACATGCCCAGGCGAGGTGACACACACCTGCATGAACTGGGAGTCCCTCCAGTCCGTCAGCCTCCTTGTGCTTCCTCCTGCATCCAGCTCTTCTTGGGAACTTCGGCTAAGAGCAAGATGCTGCCAGCTCTGCTGGGAGAGGAAGGAGGGAGGAGAGGGCAGGGGTTAAATTCAGGCCTTGGAGAGCTGAAATATTCCAAACATAAGGCGGATGTGGCACTTCCCAGACTGCATGTAAATCAGAGACACATGGTCCCTCTGGTATGGCAGCACATGTGCACTGTTTATTTGGAGGACCCACATTGTCTTCTTTTTTTTGGTTTCAACCCATCCAGACTGAAAAGATCTTGCTCCAGCCCTACATTGCACTATAACACGGGGTCTCTCTGCCCCAAAGACTGATGGCATGAAAGCTACCTTCAATTTTTGGCCAAAAGGACTCAATGGTGCCCTTTTGAAATGAGCTCCAGATCCCCCACCAGTCCTGGAGCTTTCTCTCCCCCTGAACTCTGCCAGCAGCAACTCAACATCAGGAAACTATTCGGGGGACTGTTCCACATTAGCTGCAATCCAATTATTAGCCGCGGCCTGATGATGTCTTCCTGTGCCCCTTCCCAGGCCACGATGATGCTGTCTGGGGCGCTGGGCAGGTCGGAGGTGGCCACCCGTTCCCTGGCCCTGGGGACAGCCCGGTTAGTGGCAGCACGTGAAGGGGCAGGCGTGGAGGTCCCTGCCTCTGGCTGTTTGCACAAGCCCAAGTTTACATCGTCTCGTTGGTGGCCGTGTCCTCGGGGTGAAGTCCAGTGCTACGTTGTCAGCGGCCAAAGGCCACAGGCACTGCGGAGCGTTTTCAGCAGCCAGAGGATCAAACAGGGACAGATGTCCAAGGAGGACAGATTTACACGGGCCAAGGGTGGTGAGAGGGCTTTCAAGCACTGGAGGTGGACTGAAGGCTCCAGAGCGCAGCGGTGTGCAGGGCTGGGCGCAAGGCTGGTCTGGCCCCTCTCTTGGGTGTCTCCTCTGGGTATTTTGCAAGCAGATACTCTTTGCTGCTTTGAGCCAGCCCTGGCTGCGTGCCGGGACCTGTGGCCGTGGTCCACGCGGTGCTGAGCCACCGCTGACAAACCCAGCCTGCTGAGCATCTGCCCCCACACAGCCCCCAGCAGCTCGGTGTCACCTGCAGGGCACCTCAGCCACCACGTAGCTCTTTCTCTCATCCTCCACGTCGCCTTGGGTCCTTACTTGCCCCATTGCAGTTTAGCTTTTGCTGGAATTTTCCCCTCTGCTCAGCACCCAGCCCAGTGAAGGGGCAGGTTCTCTGGCAGGGATCACGACACAGACAACAGCCATCTGTAGGGGGATCTGAGGTCCTGGAGAAGGTCCTTCCTGCCATTCTGTTTTTCATCTTCACTCTGAGTGCTGTATTGGTAAGGCAGGAAAATGCCACTGCAGGCAGTGCATTTCTGCAGGGTTTTTAGTCTGCTCAGCTGGTTTATAGTCACTTACCCTCCAAACCTCCAGCACTCGGGGCACGTAATAGTCTGTCAGGAGCGCAACGTCTGCCACATCAACCTGGAAGCATGTATTTTTGACTAGCATCTACTGTACAACCAGAGCAGAGAGTGAGGACTGAGCCAGCTCTGGGTTGGGGTGGCCTTGTGTCCCCCAGGAGAGGCTGGGATGCGTTACTTGTCCCCACGCACAGAGCCATCACCCAGATGTGACTTGTCCAGTGGTGCGTAAGCACCTTTGCTTCTGCTTTCTTGGTTTTCCTTCCTTCACGGTGCCCCCAGTCTAGTCGAGCTGGTGGCAGGGATGGAAGAGGAGATTGAGATGCTGGGGATGATACCTGCTGTCCCCTGGCACGGGAGTGTGTCTCCGCAGTGACTGGTTCACCCTGACCCACCTCCTCCCCAGGGCAGCCCTGGGACACTGGAGGCTGCTGGAGGCTGGTGAGGGTTGGTACCCAGCCACGCACAAGCATCCTCTTCCAGTGGAAAGAGAAGGGCATGAAGGCAGAAAATCGACCTGGATCCGGCAGCTGATTCCCACCGGGCTTGGAGAGGGAAAGGGACTGGGGTTTCTGGCCAACTGGTGATGGATGCTGGGAGGCTCACACTGGGTGAGTACGAGCAGCAAAGGCCACCCAACAAAGGATGCAAAAATGGTGTTTGCAGCCAGCTGTGACCAGCTTTTCCCTGCTGGATTCAGACTGAGGTTTTACTCCCTGTTAATTCCAGGACTGATAGAAAAGGACCCACCCAGACCAACCCCCACTGCATTTTTTAGCTCTTGTGATGCCCATGCCCATCAGACAGATGAAGCCCACAGCCAAACCCAGGGCGTGTGGAGCTGCCGGGGCTTGCCCAGCTGGAGGGGGTGTTTCTGAACCCACTCACAGCATCGCGCTGCAGGAAAAACAGCTGAGCCCCAGGAGGGCTGAGGTGGAGATGGCTGGGGGAGGCAGGAACACCAAAACAGAAACAGAGCTCGGAGGGAGGGAGGGGGGTCCTTGTTTTTCATCCCCAGGTGAGGCAAGGCGAGGAGGAGGAATGCTTTCCTGCGGATCCACTGGGCCCCCAGCCACCAAGGCACCCACAGCCTGAGCCCTGGGGGAGATGCCTTCACCCCCGAGAGCAGAGGCTCATGGCATCGGGGCCAGCTCAGCGGCTGTGGAACATCTCATAGAGTCCTGCTCATCAGGCAGCTGGAGGTGCAGCAGCTTTGGAGGGAGAGCAGCAGGAGGTGGGGAGGAGGGAGCCGGGGATAGGGGGGTCCCCACTCCACAGCCTCCCCCATCCCGGGATGTTCTGCAAACTCTCCTGCCCAGACCAGCAGCCACAGCCAAAGCGGGCAACCACGTGCCATGAAACCTGGCAGCCACACGGCCCGTGCTTTCCTGCCCCTCGAGACAAATCAGCCTTTATCTCCCAGCGGAGTGGACAAGAGGTGCCTCTTCTGAGGGTGGCTGCGAGAGGCACACGCCACGGGCAGGACCCACAATGGCTCTTTGTAATGGGCTTGGAGGGAGCTGCAAGCCTGGGGGAGCAGAACAGGTTTGGCTCAAAGGCTGAGCAAAGACCCAGACCCTCTCAGGAGCAATTATCAGGGGATCTGAGCGTAAGGAAATCCCCAGCTCCCCCCTGGCCCCTGTAATTTGGATGTGAGGACAGCTTCACCCGTGAGGACACAGGTAAAAGAGCGAGAACCGTTCAGCGAGTGCTCCTGGGGACATTGCTGGTGGCAGATCTGTTAATTGAAAGTCCTGCCAGCACGGCCTTTCGGCTTCCTACAGCAACACAAAAGCACGTCGCAGGGAAGGACTATGTTCTGCTTAGTTTTGAGCTGGAAAAGATCACACTTCTTTAAATGGCTTGGAAGCATATTGATTTGACTGTCATGGTCCTAGGCTGTCGTGCAGTGTCAAAGCAAGATGACTGAAGCAAAGGAAATGTTGAGTTTTCCCTTCAGGAAAAGAATTCCCAGGGCTGTGATTTTCCTCCTGGCTGGGGAGAGAAGGAGACTGCCCTGCCTCATGCCTTTCCTGGGGACAGGGATATTTTCTTCTCTTTTCCAAGCCTCAGTCCTCAAGACCTGACTTCTGAAATTCTGGATTTAGTCTTCCCAGAGGGGTCAGGTTTATTCATAATCAGGAATGCCAAGAGGCCTTTCTACTAGTATGGCAATTATAATTGAAATGTCTATACAATCAGGTCTCCAGAGAGAGTAAAGACTGAAGATGATTGTCAAATGCCTCAGGAGCCTTAAGGAAATGAGGAGATCTGACACGTGTATTTGGAGAGCCACGGATAAACGATGAAAGTCCTCGTTAGTGCTATTCTTATCACACTTATGACCATAATACCAAACCAGAGCTCACATAGGGAGGCTGTACAGGAGCAAATGGTGGTGAATGGAGAAACATCTCCCACCTGCTGCTGCCAAAGGCTTTTTCTCCTGTAAGTGCAGCAATACAGACTTAGAGGCTGAGTCTGGTCACTGCAGCTCGGCAGCTTTAGCCAACACACACATCTTGAGTCACAGGATGGCTTCCTACTGCTATTTTCTGCTTCTTTGCAGGCCAGTTTGTATTGGTACACGATTTTGTCACGCGTGCTCTTTAGCAGATGTCTGCGTTGAGGCACTTGGCGGCCGTGCTGCCTACATCTCCTGCTGCGTGGGAGGTTTCCACCACGTCCACCTGCCTGCACGAGGGACGTAGCAGGAGGACACGCACAGCCACGTCCAAGGCTCGCTCAGGTTGGTGGCAGGCTGCAAGAAGAGGCTCCGAAGCGTGGCATCTCTTGATGGAAATCCAAAGCAGACTGTTTCCAGAACACGCTTTCCTGTTTCAGCATCACTCCCCAAATGCTGGTCATCCAACCATCCCCATCAATACCTGTGAAACAAGATTCCTGGTCCCCTTCCCAACTGCCTGTAATGTAGCTGGTACCGGGATGACCTCAGGTATAAACAAGGGAATTGGAATATCTGGTTGCTCTTCATAACATACTCACAGCCCAGAAATCCTATTGGACTTTGTTCATGGCATCGGATCCACAACTGGACCACAAGAGGTTTTGTGGCCTTTTTCAATCCCATGCTCAGGTCTACAACCCAGAGTGCGATGGTTGACCTAAATGGCCATGAAGGACTTAGAGATATTTGGTACAAGCAACATCCCAGCAGTGCCAGGAACTAGCTTCGCTCTGAAATCTGCAAAACCTACTGCTGCGGGACTCCTGCCAGGAGAGCAATAATCCCATCTGCAAAGCCACGGCCAAGCCAGCCCAAGCCAGGGAAGCTCTGGCCCTGTTTTGTTTCAGAGCAGCAAGAAGGTTTTCCTTTAACAAAGTAGATTTCAGATCGAGTATATTTAGAAAAAAAGAATATGCCATCATGGGAGGGAGGTGACATTTGCCCACATGGCTGCCCAAAAGGGGTAAGGTGCTAAAATGGGGAAAGAGTTCAGCTTGTTTCTTTAGAAACTGAGGATTTGTAAGTTATCATCAGTAAAAGCAACCCAGGTTTCTGTGTGTGCTGCCTCCATTCTCAGCAAAAAAAAATAAAAAAGATGCAGCAAATGTTATTTTAAACCTTATCTCCTGGGTCTTCTGCTCCTCTTTCAATAGACTTACACCACTTCAGTGATAGCCTTGCTCTTGGAAATGGATCTGGAGAAGCTTTTCCAGGTACCCAATCCTCCAACAGAAACGAAGCCTTCTCTTTCCAGAGGCAAAGTGCAAACACGGGGCTCAGGCGGGGAGGTGGGCCTGGGATTTGGTTGTGAAATATGTGCTTGAATTGTACATGAGACTTATTCCCTGCTCCCTGCCTGGCTCCCACCTGGAAATTAGCTGAATCCATGCACACAGAAACTGCTCAGTCCTCCTCTGGCAGCTTTCCCAATGCAAAGAAAAGGGTAAAAAAAGGAGAAAAATATTATTTTTAAAACAGTCGGAAGGGAAGAGCTGTGCTGAGATCAGGTTAAATGCATATTTCAGGCTCAGTCCTCCTCCCTCGCCCAGAGTCATCAGAAGGGCTCCTATTTTGGTACCCAACACAGTACCTAACTCGCTAACACATTCAGAGACCTCCTTTGCTGGTCCTTCCTTCCACAGCTCTGAGGCTGCCTGGGTGGAAACTCCCATTATAGTGATGTTGGCTGGGTCAGAAATCTACTCAGACAGTGCGAGTCTGCTGCCGGTCCCACCACCCACACCCCAACCCCTCCAGAAGCAAGGTGAAGTGCCCTCAGGAGGCAGAGCCCTGAGCTGGGACATGGGGATGGCCTTTCCTGCCACAGGACCATTTCAAGTGACCCTTTGCAACTCCTTTTTTTCACCTACAAGAAGTCAACACCGATGCCGAGGTCTTTGCAAAGTGCTTTGGGTTCTACAAATTCACAAGTGCCAGTGCAAAGGCAGGTACTAGTAAAAAAGGGGCTATTTTTGGCCCGAGAACTGCTGCTGAATGTTTGGATTTCGACTCAGCCACTCGTGCAACCCTCAGTTAAACTTTAAGCAATGTACAGAAGTCCTGTTGGCTTCTGTGGGACCAAAGGACGCATCTGAAGTGAAGTGTGGGGTTAAATCAGGCTTCCCAAAGGAGTCTCATTGAGTTAAACATTCAACTCCCCATGAAACAGGATGTGGGCACCTGCCCGAATCCCTAAACCTTTTCCGAAAACAGGATGTGAAGATAGCATTGCTTCACCTGGATAAATGACTTGAAGAGTTTTATGCCCAGCTTGGCCCGGTGTCTTTCCCAAAACATCATGTTTTCCATTAAAGGAAGCCATTCAGGAAACGGATGACTCTGAGCCTTCACAAACGTTGAAGCCGTGTAAATAGGGATGGGTGCCCGATGGTGCCAGTAGTTTCGTGTCAGTGGCTCATCCCTGACAATGGTGGAGTGGCTCCTGACCCCACGGTGATATCAGAAGTGCCTGGTGATTTTGTAGAGCATTTGAGAACTCGAGCTCCGTTCTGCTTAAGCGATTTGTGTCTTGAAAATGAGGTTATGGAGAATCCACTGAAAATCCCTTTGCGTTTCCTTAGCACTGAGGAAATGAGTGAGATCAACTGCAAACTCTCACAGCGAGCGTGCCCTGCCAGAAATATTTGTGTTTGGACCAGCAGAGCCAACCTTCCCAGGCTGGCTTGGGAGACCAGACGCTTTGCTGTTTGACTCCAAGGGAAAATGCTGCCAGTTGCCAGCATTGAAACCAGCAATATTGCTTGTGAGCATGAAATCAGCCAGGCAAGACATTGCGATGGGGAGACAGAAGGGGAGAAAAGAGGGCATGGACTCGGTACAGAAGCCACCAAGCTGAGAAACCCAGCTGTGGCACGGAGCTAGAGCGTGCCCAGGGAGAAGCCAGACGATATCAAGCGATGGGGAGCGTGCACTTCATATTACTGCCATCCTTCACCCATTACTTGTCCTAGGAAAAGGGGGCAGGAGCTTCTAAAAACACGCTAATGCTCTTGCTTGTGATTGCCTGACCCTGCTCCTGGTCTGACCGCCTGGAGCAGAGTGATCCATGGTGTGACCGAAGGCTCTGCTCCAGATACTGCGCTGGGAAGATGACTCAGTCTCACCTGGGCACTGAGGATGAACTCCAGCTGAATTACTTTGAAAGATGATTTTATTTTTATTTTTTCCTAGGGTCCAACAGCGTGATTGCTCCCACATCACACACTCATCCTCTCTCTGCCTCTTCCCCACTCCCCTCAGCACTTCCAGAAGCAGGAAGATGAAAGCAGATGTTGGCAGCTTGCAAGACTTTTCCTTTCCGAGCCCGGCAAAAGTGACTTTGATTTTTCCATGCTGTTCTAGCAGACTTGTCTGACTGAGTGCATCAGTGGATGTGGCTAATGGTGAATTCACCAAAGGAGTTGGGAGCTGTAGGGCCCTACATGTATATGGATATCAAATGCCTGATGCAAACTAATAGCCCGTGACTGTTCTTTGTAAATACTAGAATTTATACATGAAGAAATGTTAACATCAGTACGTTTCCTGCAAAGAGAACGTTTCATAGAGGTTGGGTTGTGTGGGTGTACGTTGCCTACATTTCAAAATCTGCCCACAAATGTTTTCTGTCTTAAACACGTCAAAAACTTGCCAGCAAAAAGTGACAGAGTGTATCTCTCTGCAGTCAGAAATGTGATTGCATCATATATAGACATATCCAGGCCAGCTTCAATCTAATTAGCTCCAAACCCAACAGCAGCATTGCTTGAACAAAGCTGTAAGAGACCTGGGGCACGTACCCTGGTAGTTTCATGGTGGGGAGGTCCATGGCTCAGAGGCTGGGGTTCCCGGGAAGGCCATGCTGATGTCACCTTGAACATTTCATGTATTTCAGGGAAAATTCTTCCAGTTCCCCAAACATTAAAATATCAGTTGCGAAAATATTCCAAATTTCTTTTCAAAAGTGAAAAAAACATTAAAAAAAGAAATCTGGAATGTCTTCCTAAATAGAAAACCAAGAGCTTTAGACTTTATTTTCGGAGATGTCTCAATTTAGTATTTTTTTGCATTATTTGATGTCATGTCAGAAATTGTAGTGCATGATGGAAGTGTCATTGTTAACAAACATGGTATGTGAATCTGTGATAGAATAGCTGGAAGTTGAATACTCAGGGCGCTGCTGCCCAGCACCGGCTGAAGCCATCTACCCCAGCTTCCTCGCCAAGCGTAGGTTGATGGCAAGGCAGCAGCCTGTGGCACCACAAGCTGCAGCTGGAGGCTCCTGGTGCCAAGGGCTGATGGAGATGCTCTGAAGATGCTGCTACGAGCAGGAAGTTGTGCTGTACTTGGGTATGAAATTCAGCGCAGCAGCAGCAGCCTCCAAGTGCTGCGTTATGCAGTTAATATGAAAGAAAAACTCCCGCCGTCGCCAGCCAATTGTAATTCAATTGTAAAAAACTTTGCTCCAGGTGGCAATTTGGCATCTGCTTTCATTCCACCCCTGCACTGGGGGATTGCAGGTGATGCTAACGAGTGGCTAATTTTGCACGCAGTGGGCCAGAACCTCAGCTCCTACAAACCAGGCGAAGCACCATCAGATGTGAAGCAGCTCCATCAGCTTCCACCAGCCATGGACCCCAGCTGTCCGTCCATCCAACCAACCTCTCTGGGTTGCAACAGTGGCTTAAAGCTGTGAGTTTTGGGCTGCAGCCCGGGACATGTTGTGGGGTTGCTGCTTGTGTCCACAGCCCCTTTGAACGTCCGCTCTCGTGCCGTGTTATCGCTCTGGCATTCCAGAGCGCTGAGCCCTGGCCTCAAGCAGCCAGAGGAATTTACTCCCTGAGTGCTAATTCCTGCTTTTTCCCCAGAAGAAGCCCATGGGATGGCTCCTGTTGTGCAATGAGGATGAGGTGGTCTCCTGCCAGTCTCCAGAGCTGGGCTCTGGTCTTGGTTCCCCCAGTGCATCCAGCTCCTCAGCATGAGCTGGGTGATGGGACCATCATGATCCAGGCATGGTGGGACAAGCCCAGGGAGAAGAAAGGCTGCAGGACTGGGAGCTGCTGGAGGGCATCACCCTCTTCCACTCCTTCCAACACATGGGTTTTCCTCAGCTCATCCAGAGGCAGGACTGGGACCTGGTCTGGGGGAGGTGTGCCACGTCTCGGGACCTCACTCCTATTATTCCCACTGATTTTGAGGACAAAAGGGAAGGTTTCTCCACACGGAGGGTAGTTCAGCTGCAGGACTCCTCGCCGCAGGGCAAAGCTGCAGCAGCATTTCAGCAGGGACCTGAATTCACAAGGGATAATAAGCAATCGTACGCTTGCAAGAGCAATAGTTTAGAAAATAAAGATGGGGGGAAGCGATAGAAAAGCTTCAGGATGGAAACCAGGCTAATTGCTTGGGTTAGGAGGAGGCTCAACCACATCTGCTTACTGCAGGGGTTTCTTGCTGCTTCTTCTGCTGTTGATGGAGAGAGGCTTTGGGACTAACCGGGCTGCGGGGCTGGTGAATCATCCTGGGCGAGCTCCGGAGGAGCCAACAAGCTTTTCCGGAGTCTTTTTGTTGACAAGAACATTGTGCTGACAAAACAGCCCATTTTCCCCAGTCTAACCTCCTCCTTATCAGCCATTCGTTACTGTGTTGGCTGACACGGGATCGTGGCAGACGCAGATTATTAAGTTGTTGACAGCAAACTCATCCACTTTGAACAGTTATCATGGCAGGGAGCATCCACCGCGCAGGCTGCTCCTGACAGACTCTCTCATCAGCCAGATGCCGTGTGTCGGGGAGCCTCCTTGAGACACACGCCCCCATTTTCCCCTCTTAAGGTATTTAAATGAGTTTCCCAGCGGTGTCACGGTTGATTAGCCCCACGGCCCAATTTATGAGGGGGCACAGTGACAAATGGGCCTGGAAGTGCTTCTTACCTGTCCCTCCAGATGAGTCCATCTCTGCAAGGGAATAGGTATGGAAGCAGGAGGGGGATTAATTGGGTGAATGCTGTTGTGACTGTTGTGCTAATGCCCAGGGAGAGGAAGGAGGAGCGCTGGACCATGCCTTCACGGATGGGGACAACCCACCTGACCGGACCTACACCTTGCCAAGACCTCCATGGCTTTACCGATTTTTGGTAAAAGGCTACTGATTGCACCAAGTGGCTGAAAGCCTTTCCAAAGGCTGGGATTAGAAAGCCAAAGCACTGTTTGGCGCTTTTTTCCCAGACCTCACTGAATTTGTCCCCTTCTGGAACAGCAATAACAGGTTTAGTGGATGGGCTTGGCCGTCTGGGCAACCTCTCAGAGCAGGGTAGGAAGGAAGGAGGTAGGAAGGACTGAAAGGAGAAGGAGGAGGAAGACTCTGGTGAAGTGGCCTCATTCCTGCTCCTTTCCCTGCTGGGACACAGTGCTCCCCCCCTCTCCTGCTGCTTTGCCATCTGGGCAGCTCCTCTGCTGATCACAAGGAAGCAGCCAGAACACCCCAAGCCCGGGATGCAGCGCTGGAAAACTCAAGGTTTCACTTTGATGTCTGCCGCAAAGATGAAAAGTCTTAATCAAAGCCAAGAGCATGTAAAACAGCAGACTCTAAAATAATTGAGCACTCCAGCCTTCTCAGGTAAGTGCAAATGGGAGGATTATTGTGGTGTGGGCAGTCAAACGTGTGTAAGCTTTAATCTAACTGGAAGAGGATACGGTGAGAGCGCGGCCATGCAGGCTCGGGCACACACCATACAAGACTCGCCAGAAAGTTCTACGCTCTCTGGCCTGCCCAGGATGGTGCTGGGCTCAGCTCTTCCCCTGTGCTGGAGCCTTAAAACTGCCCGGGGCAGGGCTGCTGGGTTTGGCCAGGTCTTTGCTTGCAAGCCCCAGGAACAGCTGTTTTTGCAGAAGGGTTTCATCTACCTGGGGAGTCCAGGTCCTTTGCTTCATTTCCCTGTGTTAAAGGCTTTGAAAAGGCTGCAAGGCTGAAGAAGATTTAAAAGGTTTTAAACTGGTCGTTGCTGGTGGGATGGGGACAGGACTGGATGTAGGCATCATAAGAGAATTGTCTTCCCAATGTTCTTAGGACAATGTGGCTGGAACAAGGGACAACCACGACATCCAGATGGGCCAGAGCAGTGCAAAGGGGCTGCAGAAATCAGGAGGGATGGAGAGCAGAGGGCTTGCTGCAGGCCAAGCTCTTGCTGGGCTCCAGCGCCACGCTGGCTCCTGGCACTCAGAGCTTGAAGGGAAGACATCAGAGCTGGCCTGGCAGGAGGTGGCTGGGGCCACCATCTCGGATGATGTGGGGATGCTGGAGCAGAACCCAAACGTGCCCATTTCTCATTGCAGCCTTCGTGTCACGTTGGCTCCCGGCACTTCACAACCACGCTCCACGTGCAACGACATGCACTCACGAACGAGCATTTCAGACACGGGGAGGTTTCTGCCATTGAAAAAGTGCTTTTCCCCCGAATGGGAGAGCTAATTAGTAATTAGAGAGGAAGGAACACCACATCAAGTAGATTTGCAGGTTCTTTTCTAGCCCATCAGGTTTGCAGAGAGCGAGGGAGCAGCTTCTCCCGCGAGCCAGCGGAGGGGAGCCGGGGGGATGGACAAAGGAGATTCTTTAAGAATGAAGAGGACATGAGACAAAATGTTCTTGCTCAATGTTGTAAACAAGCCTAAAGTGTTTTGAAAGACTCTGTCAATATAAATTACTGAGAAACAAGACGCTGGAATTGCAAAAGAGGAACCCAGCTGGAGAAAGGCTGCTCGCAGAGTGCCTCGCTGCCGTCCACCTCCGACACTCGACGGCGCGGGCACCGCTCTCCTCTGCCCTCACACATTCCTCTCTATTCTTTCCCCCCTCTCACATGGAGGAGCCGCATCAAGTGCTCTGTGCGAGATGAGTGCATTAAAGCATCCTCCCCTCCCAGCTCCCGCGGCCTTGCGAGCAGCAGGAATTTACCAGCAGAGCTCTCGGCGCAGCGTTTTCCTGCTGCAAACGCTTTGGGAATCGTTCCCTGTGCCAGCCCTGCCCGTGTCACAGCCAGGCGAGCAGGACCTGCATCCAAGGTGCAGGTCTGCCAGGTTGGCTCAGCAGTGCCCGTGTCCCGCTCCTTTCCTTGCAGGCAGCTCATCCCCATCCCCACAAGGCAGCACATCATGGGGGCTCTTGGCGTTCACCATGGGGTAAATGTGATAGACCATGGCCGGGGAGCTGCTGCTGTGCTGTAAATTCACACCCTGGGGTACCTCGTGTTAATGTTCTCATGTGGCCATGCCTTCTCCTGGGACGGTGGCCAGAGCTCTGCGAGAAACAGCCACGGCGGTGCCTGCCTGACTCAGCTCAAACAGCAGACAGCCCAGGAAGAAATGCTGGAAATTAAAAAAAAAAAAAAAAAAGCCCAAACCAGATCAATGCTCTGCTTTTAACCATGGTCTGGAGTGATTTGAGCTCCCAGGAGAGGGGGTTGGTGCCCGCTCCCCAAGTGCACCGGGATGCAGTGATGGGGAGAAGAGCGGTCACACCCACACAAGCCATGCTGTGGTACAGGCTGGGGCCAAAAATCCCATTTTGGGGTATGTTAACCCTCTCCCAAAGAGATCAGTTTAAAAAAAGACCCTTGCAGGGGGTGTCAGTGTGGTGAGCTCCCAGCCCAGCCCCAGCACCAGCTCTCTTCCTACCAGGGCTCCAGTGATAAATCTCAGGAGGATTTTAATTTTACCAGTGGGAGTTGCACTTTCAAAACCTCTCTGGATCTGAGCTTAAATTACCAAAACAAAGGCTCCAAAGTCCATTGCAGTCCCTGAAATCGTCTGTTTGCACCTCTGACATCCTAATCTGGTACCTGATGAGTAAGAGAGATGAAACAGATGAAAACCAGGAACTTCTGCACCCAAAGACTTTCTGCCAATTCCCAATACCGCCCCGTGGATGGCATGAATCAAGGCTCTGCACTTTTTCTTTGCTGTTTAAAGCACAGGCGTCAAAGTAGAGCTCCAGGAAGCGAGCTCTGCCTGATGCAGAACCATGGGGTGCACATGGGGATGGTCTAAAGCCTTGTTGGATTTCCACTGGCCCCAAGTGCTTGAGCCCCGAGTTCAGAGCAAGGGGAGTCCTGCCACGTCCCCCCGTCTGGAGGAGAGGCTTTACCAGCTACATAAATAAACTGGAGCAGCTTCATCCACCACTGCAACACAAACACGGCCGGGATGGCAGGAAGCCAAGCAGAGAGATAATATTTTTCTTAGATATTAGCCTCGTATGAAATCAGAGCAGAAGCATACTCGGGGAAAGTCTTGACGGGTACTAATGAGAGCTTCAGGTGGGCTTTTAAAATTTAACCAGAAAGTTGAGAAAATGATGAATTCCAACAATCCTCCCTATGATTAA
>JAHREE010000453.1:87990-101077 GCA_033628505.1 Tringa tobata
CTTCAGCAGCGACGCTCACTAAGTCTGGAGACACAGTGTCCTTTCCTGGGGGTAATGAAAAACCTCAAAAGACAGCGATATTATTAATAGCCACTTTAGCACCAGCTCCACATGAACTCTATTTTTATATTTTAAAAGGAAAAGCTATACCTCATGTCTTGCAGCTGTCTTCTTCGCTAAGGGTAGAGCAAGGCAGTCTCCCAGCAGCCACCGGAGGAGAAGTTTGTGCTGTAATTGATTTTCAGTTATCAAGTACATGAGATTGATTAAAAAAAAAAAAAAAAAAAGGATTTTTGCTTCACCAGGAACAAAACATCCCCCTAACAAGGGGAACCCTTTGGGTGCAACAAATGCTAACTCCTGGATCATCCCTTGGCCTGCTCTGCCCCTTGGGTTCGGTGAGGGCAGATTCCTTTCCCCTTAGCTAAAGGGCTCCAAGAGGGTTTGTACGAATGTTGCCTCTGCTGAGGACACCTTCAGTTAAACCCTCTCACTTTCTTTTAAACAAATTTCAACTTGAGTTATGCCCTTCTTTTCCCTCTCCACAACAGCCACAAAGCACCGCGCAGCCGGTCCTCCTCCCCGGTGGGAGCTGCTCCAGAACTACTTCCTTCTACAGGTGTCCAGAAGGGAGGCTTCTTGGGACACAGACACTTCACACCAGCACACTCTTACCACAAACATACACATAAAATCCCACCTTTTTATTGTGGCATATGGTTTTTTTGTAGTTTTTTTGGATGTGTAAATACCACATGGGTATGACAAAAAGGGAAAGAAATACCAACGCTGAAACAGATACAGAGCCATGCCATTATCAATACAGTTTCATACGATGGATTTTTCAAGATACAAAAAGTCTGGGTCTTTTTTTTTTTTTTCCATTTCTTTTTACATTGAAATAACTTTACAGTGTTCTGTGAGCTCGCTTTTTTAACCAGAAGAGGAAAAAAAAATAAAAATTAAAGTATGCTGAGAACAACTACAAGCAGGATTCATTTTAATGATTAACAGAAGAACTGTAACTTTGCTCTAGAACAGCATCTATTAAACACACGTAACAAGAGGTAAGCAACTATACAGAAGTTAAGAGGAGGAGATTTCACCACAGGAGTCAAGTCAGGGGCAGGAAGAGGGAAATCTGGAAATCTGCATGGTTTTATTTGGTCACAAAGTTTGAGCTGAGTGTTTAAAATGAAGCACCCTTAAAGATGCAGTACTCCTAGTTAAAACAATACAGAAACTTCCCAAGACTAGAACCTACATTCTGGAAAAAAAATAAAAATAAAAAATAAAAAAAATTAGACATTTAAAAAAAAAATCCCACACATCTCTAGGCTCGTGACTTAACTTACTGTTACAAAGTAGACCGGCGGCTCCTCCTTAAGCAGCGACAGCGCCCAGAAGTAATGCCACCATAAAGTACAGTATCTTTGGGGTGTCCAACACAAGGCTGACACTTGTAACGCGATGTCAGAATGATCCATTTGCTGCCAAAACATTAGGCAAGAAAAGGAGACACTGCATCTTTTTTTTTGTTTGTTTGTTTCCACCACGTTGCCCGGTTCTAGCAAAGAGCTAAGACGTTTTCTTTGGGCCAAGACTAACAGAAACCACTTTATCAAATCTTCTTCAGGTTTCCTGCCAAACTGGATTTATTATTCTCATGTGGTTTTTTAATATTTTTTTTTAAAAACATCTTTTTCCTGACAGTCTCTAAAGTGATACTGGAACGTTTAACAGTCACTCTTCCACAGTTTAATTGTTTTGTCGTTTTCTAGTGCTGCTGATGCAATGATGTTTTCTGTTGGGTGACAAGCTGTTGAGATTACAACATCTAGGTAAAAAGAAAAGATATACAAATATCATTATTTACAGCAAGGAAATTTGGTTCCTAGCAGGCATTTCTGAAAATACAGCAGAACCAAGTTAATATTTCCTTATAGCAGAATTACAAACTTGTTATTCATAACTATTTTCCAACTACTGCCTCTCTGTGAGAGGAAATGCCAGCAAAAAAGAACTGAGAGTAAGTAGCTGGAAAGTGTTTGACAGGTTTCAAAATGTGAGAACTCTCCAGATTCTACTCCTTGCTTACTTCACAGACAAAACCCTTGGCATATTATGTCAGACACAGCTAATAAAATCCCAGCTCAGTTTTTTTTCTTTCCATGTAAGGTATTTCCAACATCCCATTCAATGCTTCGATAGCACTTCATCTTCAAAGCCTTGCCTGAGCCTGAAAATGAAAACCTGCTGCCACTGCCCTGACTTACAGGCCAAATCAATGGTCCTGCACAGGAATAAGCATGTTTAAATTCCACAGCACAACTCCTTCTAGTCAGTACAGTCAAAGTGCTGCTCTTTGACGGGGTTCAGACTGAAGTACCCATCAGGCGGCACCTCAATTCCTGCTCGACTCTGCCTTCAAGAACAGGCACACGTACTGACACGTACCAACTTCAGTCCTTATCCTTTCAAGAGCTGCAGCTCCAGAAGATGTTAATGGGCAATTCAAAGTCCCTAATATTATGAGTTGCTTAAATATCTCGACCAGTTCAGAAGTCGAGGAAATCTTTTTTGTAAGCTGATGTCAAAGTTCTCACAGTGGAAGAATAAACACTTGCAATGCCCATAAAAAACCCTTCATAAAAGGAGTAAACTCCTAGGGTTCTATTAAGGGTCAGCCAGTCAAGAATTTATGAGTCTGACAGTCAAAACTAAACATCAGAGAGAAAATTCTCAAGCTAAATGCTCAGTACAAGCTGACATGAGGGATATTATATCAATAAAAACAGAATTCTCTTCCACACCTGTGTGCCCTTGTAATTTCTGTACAATCTCTTTTGTCTGAAGGTTCCAAATATAAACCAGGTTGTCTTCTGAACCGGACACGATCCACTGGAGGGGCAGAGAAAAAACATAGTTATTTAAATCATTCTCATCTATATCTAACTGCTATTCTTCAATAAACATTAGTCATGATACAAAAGGGAACTGCCACCATTAGATAACTGCTTGATGCGGCTCATTCTCTCTCAGCCTCTCTTCAGTGCACACAGGCAGCAGAAAGCTTTGTTTCACCCTCGTAGGCTGGAGGAGGAAAACTAAAGGAGCAAAAGGTGCTAAGGTGGTTCTGTGTCAGGACTTAATCTCTGCTGATCTGTTCTGTCATCCCAACTGGAACACACCAACCTATCCTCTGATGGCTGACTGCCGTGTGGCCGTGGCAAACCCAGACAGGAGCGGCTGCTTTCCTGCTGCAGGAAAGCCCTCGGGACAGCAGGCTCACCCCAGAGCTACTCACAGGGACTTCTAGGACACCCTCTTCTCCCACCACACTACAGCACCTGGAGGCTTCCATCCCCAAACTACTCTTTCTTCTACAGAGAAAAGCAGTAAAAAACTGCACATTGGTAAAAAGCATCTCAAATAAGTACTAACCTTTCCACCGGTAACGGAGAAATTTGCAAATATGCAGTACTTCTCATTTTTGTGTCCTGTGTACGTCTTCAGGCACTGAAAGCAAAGAGCCACAAGACATGAATACATCTGGGAGATAGTTTTCTCAGTCAAGGACAAACTCTCTTGGCTGAGCAGACTAAATATATCTGCCTGTGTTTCCCACCCCGCCACCTTACCTAGAGGATGCAGAGGCCATCTCTGCCCTACAACACTAAGCAATTTGAGGGGGAAGCCCTCAATTTGTCACATTACCACAGAGAATGAGATAAACAGCAATTTACTGTTCATAAAGAGAAAAATGCAGGAACATAGCTTTACTTAATATCTCAGGGATATACAGGTGGTCAAACAACTTTTTTTTTTATAAAGGCATCTTAAGTCCTCTCCAGTAAAGAGGTACTAACACTTTTTTCTACAGTATTCATAAAATACTTGGCAAGCTTAAAAAGCATATACAAAATCCAGATCTTCCTATAAGCTTAGTTAAGTCTACATAGTGAGACAGGATTGTTTTTACCTTTCCTTTGCTGTAGTCCCAAAGTTTAAGAGTGCTAGAAAACAACAGAAAAACAAAGATTTTAGTTCTTAGGTTTTTTTTTCTTCTGACAGTTTCCCAGCAGCAGCAACAGTTTCTTCATATCAGTTTTTAAAGTCTACACGGATCACTTTAGTCTGGCTTCAGAATGCAGCATTAGTTAACCCCAAAGTATAAATTTTACTGCCGTGCCATTCATATTCTCCTCCTTTTTTTAAAAAATACCTACTTGTCCAAAGTTGCAGCTAATATGTATTTGCCATTTGGGGAGAATTTCACAAAAGACACAGGAGGGTTATCATCATCTGCAGTGAAAATAAGAGTGATATTAAACAGTGCACAGTTGTATTGTCTCATTGACAGATAATTTCTTTTGACAATAATTTGTTATTTGTTTCACTGAAACAGGCTTTCAGTTTTGTTGTACCTTGGTATTTCAGAAAAATCAGAGGTGTAAGGAAGGTGATTGTTTTCAGTAATTTAAGAAAAGGATATTAAGCATTTTTCTCACAAATATTTTAAATAACCATTTGTAAGTAAAATTTCCTTCCTCGCATCAGTACTTTTCAGAGCAAGACCATATCTCTACCTTTTAAAAAACATTACATTAGAATACATGCCACTGATTTGTAGTGCCATATAACTCAACTATATAATGCTATACAAGATTATGGAGGTCTAGGGAGCATATGCCCAACAGGTGGTTTCCTTTTATTAGCCATGTTCACAAGATGCCTCGTGCATCTTGCAATAAGAGCAGGCAGCTCCTGTAGTCACAGACTACTCGTTTCCATCACATCCACAGCACAAGTCTCTATCATTACAACTCTGAACAGCTGTACAGTGAGCCCTGCACAGCCAAATGGTAGAAAACTTTGGCAAACTCTCATTTGTCCACCTACACTACACAACTCTCAAAGCTTAAGCAAGTTCCCATTCACATGAAAGGACAGTTTCTCTTATTGCAATAGATGGGAGGACAACAGGTACTAACAGAATGGCAAGAACACAGCAAAACACAGCTTCAGGAAGCCACTGTTCACAGCAACGATGCACAGTATCTTTGTCATAAGTTAACAACGAAGAGTAAAACACAAACAGGAAGTATTCCTACTTACCTATCAGCGTTTTCAAGCACTGGCCTGATGCTGTATCCCAGATTCGACTGTGAAAACCAAACAAGAATCATTACTATTGGGTTTGAAGTCTTTATTCTGATTTTAACATTACAAATAAAAGTCGTTTTTTTTAAACGCAAAAGGTGTGAACAGTGCCACAAGAAATAACCACTTACCAGAGTCCATCATAGCTACTTGACACTATCAGGGATCCATCACGATTAAAATGCACCTGTAATATTAGAGAAGGGGAAAAATAACTTTACTGATGTTCACAAAGATCAAATTTTTAAGCCCCACTGAAAGTACTTCCATTACTGACAGTGCAACAGATGCGGATAGAAGCAGAAAGTCAACATGACATACAAACAATAGGCACGAGTTTAGATGGATAACATGATTAAAGTCAAGATTCTTTGCCCCTCAGTTTGTCTGGTGTAATTATAAAGAGGGAGGGATGCTACCTACAGATGTTGATTTGAGCATCAGGGACCAGAGTACATGTTTCTGCAGAAGCTAAGAACACCTGAACACACAAATACTCTGTTCAAAGAGCATTAGCGGCTCAAATAATAGCAGTATCAAATTTGGGGATAGTATACCTTGTAAAGGCACAGAATTTAACTTCATATGTAGCCACACATGTTTTAACATCAATTTATTCCCTTGAACTACACCTCAGAATACTGCTGTTTTAAAGAATAATTAGTACCAATGTTCATTTTTAAGTGTGAAACATCATCTATACAAGGCAGAACAATCGCGTTATGACAGCCATGGTTTAGCACATCTGAGGCTCAAATTTTTTTCAGCTCCCTTAATTTCAAAATAATAGGAATTGAACACCTTCTGTTCTTCCTTCATTTGAATGGACACTGCTGTGTTCCAAGCTCCTTTTACGTATTAAATGAGATTTGAAAACAGAGCATACTATGGAACTACCCTGCTCTGGATTTCAGCAACAGCTTGGAAGAACACGGAAACAAAGATGTACAGACTGTTCTCTGACCCTCAAGTGACCACAAATCTGTGCCCCAGCATCAGACTGCCAGACCCAGGCCTGACGGGCACACCACCATTCTCTGCTACCCACATCAACACCAAGACCAAAATCTGTATCGATCGTACAGAAAACACTGCTCATTTCCTTCTCGTTGAGCAATGACCACCAGCAAATCCACCACACCATGCAAGGGCTCCATAATAAGAGTTAGAGCACAAACCCACTTCTCCATCAACAGAGGAGGAAAGGAGCTCTGCTGAACAAAATAAGCATGTTAGTGTGTTCATTTACTGGAAGGGACTTACAGCTGAAACCGGGTCAGAATGAGCAGGCAACGTCTTGAGGCACTTCCCTGTCTTCACATCCCATATCCTCACGCTTTCGTCAAACTGAAGATTGAAGAAACACGCACAAGGTGGTTTAATGTTGCATGTAAGGTGTGACAGCCTGACAAGCTGCATGTGCCTTCCTCCAGCTGCACTGCAGCTGCATTGGAAAGCACAACGCAGGGTAAAAATAACAGACTGGGAATACAGCTCCCTGAACTCTTCCTCTCCGCACAGGAATCCTGTGTGCTGAGGGTGGGTTAAGGGCTTTGACTGTGTCCCCAAGCAAAGACACCAGTGACACTGCACCACTCATCTGTTCGTGGAAGACAGAAAATTGAAATTCTAAGGGGTTGTGACTGGTACCCTCTGCTCACATGGTTAGCAAAACTAACACCACTTTATAAGGCAAGCAGCCATTCTCTGTAACCAAGCAGGCCACATACGTGTCCCCTTTCCCTCATTATCAGGCCCTGAAGGTCCTGTGAACCAAGAAGACAAAGCAAACAGATTTCCTCTTCCCCTCCCTACCACCCTGAAGATTCCTGGGCGCCAGGCCGATTACTCCCTTCCTCACCGGCCTTGAAGGTCCCAGGCACCCGGCCAAGCTCATGGTGAAGGTGACCACCCATCCCACAGCGGGGAAGCCTAACGGCACACAGAGGCCTGCCTACAAAACCAAGCAGTTATAAGTCCTAAGGGGGAACCTGGACCAGAACTGCTGCTGGACACTAAGACCGTGACCCCCCAGGAGCCAGGGATGCCCCCACCATCATCTGCTTCCTCCAAGGACCGGGTGAGTGAGGCATATTCTTTTATATGAATTTGGAGCCCAGATTATGATTGTTTTATTGACACAGCAAACCATGTGTTAAGATCTGACCTGACCTGCAGAGGGTCCAAGTGATCAGAAAACATACTTTGAGTTAAGTGAGAATCTAGGTGACTAGAAATTATAAATTAAGTTGTATTATAAATTCTGTATTATGCTACCTATAAACTGTACATTGATTCTGCTTGTAGAAATCCTGTGCCATTCTAATCATAAATTCTGTGCTATAGTAATCATAATATTCTGTTAAGAAAATAAAGCTGTAATTGTAACTACAATTTGGTGCTGTCATCACTCTGCCAAAGATCTCTAAAAGAACCTGTCTGTCCCCTCATTGTCAGGTGACAGGGGTATGCAGCACTTGCTTTGCACTAAGAAAAAGAAAAAAAAATCACTTACTGATCCAGACACGATGAGGTTTGACTGAGGGTTAAAGTTGCAGCAGAAAACGTAGTTACTGTGCCCTTTCAATGTCTTTAAGCACTTACCCTGGAATAAGATTTAGCAGAGTTAAATATACAGCATCCTTCACAGCCATAAATGCATTCAGATGAGCTGCACTAAGGTTAATCACTGCTCATAAAGAAACCACCTCTAACCCTAGAGTTAGATGGGCAGAGGACCAGCTACAGCAAAACAACAGGAAAGAAAAAAAGACATTTTTAACAACCGCAGCCAAGTTGCAAACCCTTTGGGCAACTTAAGAGAACTAAGTAGTTTAACATACCTAATCAAAATTCATCCAAATTATCCAGTTCTTATTGTAATCACAAAAAAACGAAGGGGGAAAGAAGCAAAAATAGGTGAAGTTATGATAAGAAGTTACAAATAGGTTTGATTCGAGAGGCTGCTTTCAGAAACAAAGCCTGCGGTTGTATCGCCATTGTAAGGCTCTCAGAGACAACCAGGCTTCTCATGGCAGCTGTAAGTACCCCCTCTTTCCAAAAACAGACAGCACAACTCATTCATCCTCACAGCCCATTCCACCGGCAGCTCATAAGCAGGAAAGAGTATTACCCAAAGGGGAGCCACTGCTTAAACCCCCACTTTCTCTCATCAGAGCACACCAAGGCTGTCTCTCAGAAGAACATGAGTTAATGCTGGAGAGAAGGAAGGTAAATAATAGTTTCTGTCCTTACCGAGCTCACATCCCATATTTTGAGAGTTTTATCATCGGAGGCAGAAACAAGAAGGTTGGAATCTGATGACCAAGCAACATCAGAGATACCCTAAAACAAAAGAAAACAATGCTCTTCTCAGCTCTGTTTGTTCACTGACACAGGAAAATGGAAAACACAGACTGCATATTATATTCACAGCCAAAGCATGAAAGAAAATTCAGGGTTGAGAGTCGGGAATTCATTATTTGACTGAGTTAACAGCTCCTTTGGCACTTGTTCATTTTAAGCTGAGCCATATACTCCAAAAACATCAATGGCTTGTTCACATAGCTCTTACTGTGGCCACCAACACCCTTTCTTGGAATTCATAAACAGTATGCTATATAAACTAATCTGAATAAGTGGCTTCTCTTCGTGACAAATGGCTTCTTCTTTATGGTCTGAATCCCTAAGGGCTGGAGAAGAACAAGATTCTACTGGTTTTTCTTTTGGTGAATCTTCATTTTCATTTATGAAAATTCAGCACGTAAGAAACTTTCGAAAACAAAACCGAAGGGTTTGGGAGTTTGAGTTTTCTTTAGAACTTTGCTGAATGAGTAAGTGTTGTGTTTATGTAGGCAAACCCACAAGAAAAATTCAATCTCCTTAAAAGGCAAGCCACTCTGCTCCATATACAAAGGAAAGAGGGAACAGTTTACAGGGCTTTTCACCCAAGAAGGCACTGCCCGGTGTCTGAGGTTGGTGTTCCTGAAATGGAGGGGCTCAAGAAATCAGGGAGGCACTGTGCATGCAGGTACTCCATTACCAGCTGCACTTCACCCATATTTCCAGCCTGACCCAGTATTACTCCAGCAATTCCGGTCCCAGGCTGTTGTACAGGACTGCATAAACAAAGTAGTACAAACCAAGACTGAAGAACAAGCTTTTAACATGAGTCAAACTAACTAAGGATGGAAATTTCTAGATGAGGAAAAGAAAGCAAAACTCTTTACAAGTAGATTGGATAGTAGGAAAAATTTCTTCACGGAAAGGGCTGTCAAGAACTGGAATGGGCTGCTTGTGGAAGTGGTAGAGTCACCATCCTCAGAGGTGTTTAAAAGACGTGTAGATGTAGTGCTCAGAGACATGATTTAGCAGTGGACTTGGCAGTATTAGGTTTGCAGTTGGACTTGATGACCTTAAAGGTCTTTTTCAACCTAAACAATTCTATGATTCTCTTAAGTAAATTCATATTCAAGCGCATAGCAATCTCCTCCTACTTACCAGTTTATGACCAGATATTGTTTTCTCAAACTTGCCATCATATGCTCCCCAAATCTTAATGAGTTTGTCAGCAGCTGGAAAAGAATGTGCCAGTTAAAGATATTAACAGATACAGGCATCTCTTCCAGGTGGAAAGAAATGCGTGAACTACATCTCTGCAAACCCTGGGTTGGTCTCCCTCCCCGAGCAGACCCAAGTGTAGAAGGCAATATGTAATTGGTAAAGAACAGTTTCGTACACGCCAAGCTGCAGCAGCTGAGATTACATAAACTGCCTGGAATGCACACAGTCTCCAGCTGCTTTAGTTTCTCTGATGACAACTTGGGTTTCTACTTTTGTTTTAGATTGCCAGTGGTGAAAGTAGTACCGTTCCATAGGAATGCTGAAACGCTTTTGCTCAAAAAGAACAAAAATTACACCACAAGCTGGACTGAATTAATGCCTGCAAAAACCCAAACATATTATCCATGTTAACTTGCAAAACACACCAGAGAAAAAGGTTGATATTTGCTAGAGGTAGAGGCTGGAAAACCTGGGTAGGGGAGAGGGGGGCACTTTCAAAGGATACTTAAACATAAAAAATGATTTATATATAGTACATTGCACTGGCCTTATTATTTGCAGTTAAGCCAAAGACCTCAGTCATTCCTATGTCTGGAAGATGTTCAAGTTGCCCTCACCATCATATTCAGCAATGCTGTTTCCTATTGCCCCTTCCTTATATATGGATACTCTCTGGATCAGAGTCACATTAACGAGTTTTCAAAGGGAAGCTGTCCAACAATGTTGACTACCAAAAAAAAAAATTTAGGAAATACCAAACGGCAGGAAAAGGACTTGATCTACCACTTCAGAGAACAAGTAGTGAAACACTGTAATAATCTTCCACACATTTCACTGGGGTAATCAAAGGCTCTGACTTATTAACCACCACAAGCACAGAGGACAGAACCACATGGCCAGGCTGCCATTACCACACTCTACAGCCCAGTCAATTAGTGCAAAGCTACCCTCCTTCTTTCCCAGAGCCCAGCTTCTGCCTGCAGATACTGCACACAAAGTTTAATTTAAAAGCTTAAGCTCTGTCTAGCAATATAGAAAAGCACAAGGGTCTCCTTTGCACAGGAAAAGAATCCTCTCTTTGCTTTTGCCCATTTGCTCAGTAAGGAAACCTGAAAAAGCAAGAAGTCTCCAACTTGGCAATGCACAGAAGATCCAGTGTTCAAAGTAACAGAACTTAAAAAGCTTAAAGCAGATTACCTCAAAGACTGACAGCTTTGGGATTGCTCCTCTTTAACAAAAATCACGACACTACATTCCTCCCGCATCTGATGAGGGCAACACTAAAGACAAGCATTTCTCCAAGGCCAACATTTGCATGCTTTAGATGAGATTAAAAAAAAGAAAGCAATACTTACAGGAGCTGGCTAGCCACTCGCCATTAGGACTAAACTTTACTGATGAGACTGCCTTTGTATGTCCCGCTAATGTGAACTTCAGAGCATAGTTTGGTTTTACTGGCGCAGGCTATAAGAAAAATATATAGGAATGAGTTGAATAAATCCCAAATTTAGTATCTTGGTGACAAGCTCTGTATCAGACTGGGTCAGTACACAGTAATGGACTGCATGAATGTTCACCATAGTAGATATTCCAGCATTTACATTTCCCTCCCCCTCTCCAAATTAAAAAAACAAAACAAAATGCACACCCTGCTGCCTGGGGACAGCAGTGCCTCACTAGTGCGTGCACAACACCAAATCACCTTTAGTGTGAATTTCATCCAAGCCAATAACAAACAGGTGAGAGTAATCCAATAGCCCAACCAGGAAGTGTCTGGCAGATCAGGATCATCCTCTCGGTACTGATCCGTGAAGAGCTTTTAAAAGTTTTCAGTTTCCATCCTTATCATGAATTAAATCACAGGCCAATTCCTCCCAACCCCTAAAATACCTTTTTTTTTTTTTTCCACCTTTTCACCCTTTGTGAAGGGTTTGAAGATAGACAATAACATCTCCTTTGAGCATTTGCAGGCTTCAAAGGAACTGAATAATGACTGCCTGCCCACTTTGCAGCTACTATCACAGATTCACCAATTCTCCTCTAGGCACACCAAGGATCCACCCTACCTGCCTTTGTAATGCTCAAAGTGACAAGAAGTATCTCATTAGCAAGACTTTCCACTAAACAAAAAAAAACCAAAAAAACTCTAGCACAACAAAAGAGGCTGTACTCCACTTTTCCCATAAAATCCTCAGCACGTTTTCAGCTCGACACAACAGCAGAAACAGAAATCTGGAGAAACTCTTAATCTATATGAGAATTCAATTCTCTAATTCTGGTTTGCCTGTTGAATATGCAGGTAGTTGTATTTACACGGATATTGTTCAGAGCCCCACACACACCTTGCTCTGATTGGTCGAGGAGGAAGGAGTAGATTGTGTTTTGGTGGATTCTGCATCTGGCTTCTTTTCTTCTGTTGCCATGGTTCTGAAGCTGGCAAATGAGACTTATGGTGCTTGAAGGGGAGAATGAATGTGCTGCTTCAAAAGGCGGCCCTTGCCACGGAGAGAACGGCACTGAAAGGAAAACCTGGAAGAAAAAACAGAATATTCTCATTAGCTGTCAAAGAGATTCTCAGCGGCTAGAAGAATGAGATTAGCTTAACTACAGGTGACCAGAAACCAGTATGAAAACCCACATTCCGCATCTGTTTAGCGGCACAGCAGTATTTTAGGCCTTCAGACCTACTCACATACAAGACCAAGAACCCAAGCCATGGCCTTTTATCACCTGTTGGAATGGTTTTTTTCCCCACTCTGCTTCGTTTCCAAATGGAAATAAAGCAGAATAGCTTTTAGGTGTGGCGGGGTTTTCATATCATATTCCCCAAAATACTTCTAACAGTACTAAGTACTCAGAATGTAGTAAATACAACGATTTGCACGAGAGGTGGAAGGAAATGACCCAAGGCCTTCTCTTTCAGACATATTAAGGTACAGAATAAGAGACCATAACGAGCAGAAAAAAATAGCAGGCATTCCCAGAGCTTAAGCCCTTACTAGATTTCCTTTCACCTCGGAATGCAAGCATTTCGGTCTCGTATTTCCTTCCTAGATGGTTGGAGCATCAGATCATACCCTCCTCTGCCCGGGACTTCCACCTGACCAAAAGCCGGCCTTTTCTACCAGCCTTATTTTCTGGAACAAAACCTTCCCGAGCGGGAGCCGGTGCTGGGTGACCAGGGCCCAGGCTGCCAAGGGAACCATCATCTCCATTTGGAACCATCTCCATTTCATCCTCCTAAAGGCAAACCCCCCCGTAGCTCTCCCTGGAAGGATTTCTCTTCCAAAGCCTCCTCCCAACGTCCCACATTTGGGGAACCGCTCGCTCCTCCAGCCACCGCTGCCATTCCCACCATCCC
>JAHREE010000453.1:110863-154862 GCA_033628505.1 Tringa tobata
GTGGAACAGGACTAGGCAGCAGCAAGCCCCCGCTGCCGGCGGTGCGCGGCTCCCCGGCGGTGGCGAGCGGCGGGGCTCGGGGCTCGGCCCCTGGGCGAGCGCCGGGCTGGTCCCGGCCATTTCCCTGGGCCCCCGCCGCCGCCCGGCTGGCTGGTTAGTGGAGCTGGAAAAAGGTCGGAGCCCAGGCGGCTTACGATGCGCTGAAAAGTGCGCGTTTCGTGCGTTGTCCGTGTCCGCATGCATATATTTGTGTTTATATGTATTTATACAGCTGCTCTGCTCGTGTAAATACCGGATCTTTACCGAACTTTCGCAAATAAATGGAAACCAAGGGTTCGTTGCCTAAACTCGATATGCTTTCTAGGTGTCAAAAGAAACGCAGATCGCGGATTTATATACAGAAGTGTCACGCTATAAATAATGCTACCGATAATAAAATGTTAAAACTTCAAAAGTCGGCCGTACTTTTTCCTCCGTTGATACTACTTGTTTGCTTTTATGCACCTCCCAGGGCGCTGGGGACAGAGCATTATTTGTAGCCGGCTTGGTTTCACTTTCTAACAAAGCTGCAGTGTTCAGGTCGCGGATCTGTGCGCGTCTTTAAGCTGCGTGGTTCAGTCCTGCAGGCTGTTAAAAGGAAAGGGGTTTCCTACTGAAAATGACTTTTGACAATGCAGAGCATGCATTCTCTAAGGTTCACCTTAAATGTTGTGTGACCATCCTGTAGTTGTGGCTATACCTTTCTGTTGATGTCTTCAGGGATTAAAAGTTACTAAAATAAACTTTTTAATAAGCAAATATGATGGCTTCACTAATACTTCAAATATATATATATTTTTAAAAAACATCTTTAGTTCACTGACACTAGTAAATAGTCGGTTAGGGGGTAACACAGTTAGCAAAGCACACCTGCTATTCCTTGCTGGGAATAGAGGAGTGTTTGGGCTTTTTTAACATGCTTGTTACTATTTTTAATGCATTCAGTATATGTGAGTGTGCTGAGGGGGTGTCTCTAAATTAAACTGGAAATTTAGGTTTAAAGCTGAAACTCTTGTCTTTATATAGTGATAAGTCAAGGTATTGGAGGGCTCGGTGACTACCATCTGTGTGGCAGTATACGGGTAAGAAGTGCAGAATAAATGTGACTCAATCAAAACAAACAAGAAATCTCCAAAGTGGTCTGGTTGCTTTATATGCAAAACAAAACCCTGGTCTGCGTTGCTTACAACTACCCAGCCACTTGAGTGTACTGTAAATGCAAAGTCCTGCCTCCTAATCTGCAGATGACAGCACTTGTGGGCTGCTCTCTGTCTGATTTTGGTAGTACACAAGTTTAGAGTTGTTAGTAATACACTGGAAGGCTCCTGCTGAAACAAAGTTAACTCCTCATCTCTAAGCCTTGTTTTTCTTTTTGGAAAGAATATATGCTAAGATTGTATATTTCTTTCTCTTTAGTCCATGCTGGTTAAAAATACTCGTGCATGCATTTAGTGCTTTGAGACAATGCTTAATAAAAGGGTTGGGCAGAGGGTAACAATCTTATTCAATGTTCAGCACAAGCTTGATTGCAATATTGTCTTCTGTACTCACTGCCTACATAGTGCTCAGTGCTGTGACAGTAGCTGTTCCAGTGAAAAGCTCTTTAGTTTTAGTGACCGATGCGTGCAGGGTTTAAATTAAGAAAGAATGTATGTGTGATGTAAAAGTGTCTGAGGTTTGTTCTCAAAACTGACTTTGGAGCGTTAGTTTCATTAACTTCAAATAAAAACTAGGCTCTCTTGCTTCTGGAAATAACACTTCTGTCGTTTAAGCACAGAGGTGCTTTAAAGAACTTTAGTTCTTGTCATTTAACAAATATTTAGAAGAAAAGCATATTGAAGAAGTCTGATGTTCCAGCTCAGTAAGCAGACTCGGCAGCAGTGCTCTTTCACCGTCTGTGTCTGGAGAAGTCTGGTTGTGTTGGTGTCTACAGGCTTTGTAGCTGGTTGTTCTTTGCACTGTTGTAACTGCACTGGATACAATGGCTTAAATTGCAGTTCTTAACAGTCCTGCAAAATGCTTCTTTCCGGAATGAAGAACCATGTGTTTAAAACTTTATCCTTCAGTCATCTCTTAAAATGGTGGGGAGTCTAACTGAGGTTCTTGATGTCCACAAACCATGCCTGCAGGCTGGGAAACCACCCTCTCTGACCTAAGGGTCTTGCAGAATGGTTTGGGTTGGAAAGAACCTTAAAGATCACCCAGTCCCACCCCCTGCCATGGACTGGGACACCTCCCACTGGATGGGGCTTTGAGCAACCTGGTCCAACCTGGCCTTGAATACCTCTGGGGATGGGACATTCTCAGCTTCTCTGGGCCAGTGTCTCACCATCCTCACAGTAAAGGTTTTCTTCCTAATATCTAATGTAAATCTAAGTCTCTCCCCCCTCTGATCCTCAGTGGGCTGAAGACAGTATGTACAGTTAAAGCAGTTTGCCCTGGTAAAGGCTGGGGCTTCATAGAGTTTTTACAGATGCCTCTTTTAATCAGTCTAAGTTCTGAAAGATGCTGTTTAATATTCACCTCTCAACCTTAGGGAGGGGGCACTTGTGCAGTGGGTTGTTGGTTCCCAGCCAAGCCCCGCTGCACTCCTAGAATCTCATTGCTTCTCCCTGGAGTAATCTGGGAGCCAAATCGCTCTCCTTGACAGCACAAACAACTCAGGAGTCAAATCCCTCTCCTCGGCAGCAACTGAGTGATGTAGTGATGTCTCGTGTTTCAAAGGCTTAATTACTTTTACAAAATATATTACTCTCTGTCTACTTTGGTGAGCTATCAGGTGCTTTCAGCACAGACAGAACTACACTTTGCTAAATAAATGAACAAAGAGTGTTTTGCATCTCAGTGCTGTTGATTGTTTCTCTTTAATCCTGGTTGCTCTTTCTTTGCTAATTTGCAAAATTCATTAATCCGCAGTGGGTTTCCCAATCATTAGCATGAACCGTATGTTTTGTTTTGTTGTGTGTGTTGGTTTTGTTTTGTTAGGTTTTTTTGGTTGTTGTTTTAAATTGCCACATTATTCTCCAGTAATAGCCCAGAACACCACTGTAAGCAGTAGAGTTCTGGGAATTAGGAAGGAGCCATTGTTTGTTGCGCTGCTCAGTGAGTGTCAGGACATCTTGGAAGGATGCGTGTGTCTGGAGCTTCTCATCCCACGGTATCTTACTGTGACATTAGTGTGTTTTTGTCAATCATTAGTGCTTGTTGGAGGTGGACAACTTTCTTTGGGGCACACTAACTCTGTAACCGACTTGTTGCTAAAGCTGACATTGGGAGGATTTAAATTCTCCTGGAGAGCGGTGTGGAAATTCACTGTAACGTGCTGCTTTTTCTACTAGTCCTTATTCCTTCTGCCATTCTTACTGATAAGATACCGACTGAAGAAATGCCTCTGTTTTGGATTCCTTTCACGCCTTTCCAGGCCTTAGTCTCTTTGCAGCTTGAGTCTGATAAGTAGACACAATCGTGTCTGGAAGTACTACAGCAACATGGATAACCTGGGCAGAGGAGATGGTTTCTTTGTCTCACCCCTTTGTTGGGACCAGGGCTCAACATTCTGATCCCACAGGTGTAGCAAAGGCAATCTGAGGTGACAGTTTCTCTGCATGGGGGACCAATCTGGAACTAAATGTCCTGGCTGAACTGATTCAATTTAGTTTCAAACACTGAGATTTAAATGCAGTTCTGATGGACTCTACTTTGGGAATAATCCTGCGTGCTCTGTTCCTCCCTTTAAAAAGAGAGAGGCAGAGACAGAAAAGGATTGCAGTTTTTCTTCCTGGCCTTGAGATCTGTTCTACTCTTGAAGTTTAAGCTTGGAGCACTTTACAGCCACACTGATATCTTTGCAGACATAAATATACCAGCAGGGATACACTTTGTGTGACTGATTCACCTGTTGTAACCAAACCCAACCTGTATTGAAACAAAGGCACGTTTTTTTCCTTGTGTAACTTTGTCTTTTGAACTGTGCAACTTACCCTTGTGTAACATTACAGAGGGTGACTGGTTGGGGATGTCACTTTCTTGCCAAAATATGGCCATGCTAAGATAGATCTGTGATCTAAAACTGCACTGGTAGATAGATTTGGCTATAAGCAGCGTGGAGTTTGCAGTACTGTGCGAGTTTGCTGGGAGGGGACATAGGACGTGGCAGCCTTTTTGCTTACCAAGGCTGGTTTGTGAACTGAGCTGGACTGTGGGCTCTAGTGAAAGCGACAGGCCGAGCACACACGTGTTCTTCTGTACATGTGTGCAAGAATTGTGAGTGGATATAATGGAGAATGCCATTCCTTATTGGAAAGCATTGCCTTTTGCAGCTTCTCTGTTGGTGCCACAGTTCTGTTTAACGCTATTTCACAGACCATAAAGTGAAGCTCCTCAAAATGTCATGTGAAAGAGGGTGTGCTCCCCCAAGATTTTTTCCTGTGCTTGTCTGAGTGTGGATACTGTGCTGCAAGTATGTTCCTTTCCCAGGCAGGAATGAGCCACATGGGAATAAATTAGGATACTTGTGTCCGCGCTGTCCTGGTTGTACTTCCTTTGACTTCAGCTTCATCCATATGCAGGAGCTTTAAGAGAGGCTTAGGCCTTGTGCTTTCTCTCTGCGCAGAAGGTTGAGCTCTCAGCAGGATCTGTGCCTGGGGAGGCAGAGCCCCTCCTGTTGGGATCCTGTCTGTCCGCCCTGAGCAGTCCATGGGGATGGTGGTATTCCTCTGGGTGTGCGGAGGGAGACCACCTTCCTCAGGAGTGTTCGGCAGTAGGGAACACCTTCTCCTCATCCCTGGAATTACCAGCCTTTGACATTGCATAGGAAGGGGTCATAGACTCTAAGGTCCAAATTTTTCCCTTTTTCACAGACTGATTGGGAATTTAAATCAGATACACAGACTCAGGCAGCGGGAATTGTGCTGTTGCCCTCTCAGGGGGTGACAGCAGTTTCGCTATCACAGTTTATTCACACCTTAGCTGACCTGCAACTTCCTTGCATAGCTGAGCAAATTTATGGAGCTACCTAACCTTAGCAAAATCAGCGAGGTGCTTTTCATCTGAAAGAGTAGACCACGTACAGCCTTTTGCACTAGTTTGGCTAAGTTTGCTTAAAGTTAACCTGTTGAGTTATTCTGGAACAACGTGCTTGGTCAAAGACGAGGCACTTGTATTGATTTGGAAATGGATAACGCTAAGTTGGTGCAACCTGTTTAGGGGAACATGCGTAGGGAAGGAGTGGTGGTCCCAAATGGGAGGGCAGCAAATTATTGCTCCTCTGTTGGCTAAGCTGCAATAATTAACTTGGTGGGTGGGTGTATTTACTCTGCCCCATTACCAAGTATAAGGTTACTGTGGCTCAACTAACAAGTAGTATATTTATGTCATGGTAATTCAATCACTTTCATTTCATTGTTCATCCCCTTAAACTAACTTGATTGTCATACATTGATTTAGGTAGACTTGGCCTGGGAAACTTACACTGCTGTAGCTGCAAACCCAGAGCATGATTTAAACCAGTGGCAGCTCATCTGTTCTTACTACACGTGTAATGATTTTTATCCTAAAACAAATCTGTTCTTTTTCAAAACAGTAACTTTAATCATTTTAATATATAAAATAAATACCAAAATTGAGTAGGAGAAAGTGTTGGAGCATGAGAAGTGCTCAAAGGAGGGAGTCTGTTGATGAAGGAAGGTATTTTCTCTAATTAATCACTTTGATGGTTCTGCTACGTACTGTGAAATGCTTTTAACAAGTTAACATACGGATCTGCGTCTGTTTGTTAGAAGTCTGTCCCTCTGTTGATGCTTGCATAGAGCTGCCCGTAAGGATAACATCTGTAGCACTTGTAAATGATATTAATAATGGTGATATATAGCCATGCAGTACTGGTGATGCAAGGGAGAATTGAAGTGTAGGTTATTAGGTACACAGAGCAGAAAACAATCCTTCAAAGAGGTAATACATAGGAATTGAATGCTGTTAGCAAAGGTTCTATTCTGTGCTCAGAATACTTTTTATACTTAGTTTCAAAGAGGAGGTAATCTTCCTGTTATATGTAGCCTCTTAAATTCAGTTGGAAGTGGAATTTGGCTGTATCTAAACCCCCCTCCCTAACAGGTGTCATGAAGGACCTCTTGGGTGTTGTGGTTTATCTTTTAGAAACGTGTTTAAAGAGCTCGGCAGTATGGGAATGGGATAAAGCAGATGGCAGCTTTAGCTTTGCAGTTTTTTCAGATGACAATAAGCATTGTACTTAAAGTGTTTCCAGAAACCTAAGTTATGGTATTTGAGCACCTTGTAAATACAGGTTCCTCTGTGTGTTTGCTTTTTTCCTTAGAATTTGGTATAACCATAACACTAAGAAGGAATTAATGTATAACTGCATGGGAAAAGAGTAATGACTTGTAACTAATTGTAGATGGTAGTGGAAATATTGATATCCCTGTTTCACAAGTGGTGACCTGACAGGCCTACACTGTGTGGTGTCAGCATCCTGTTCTGTAGCTGTCTTTTGTAATTCTTTGCAGATATAGCAGAAACTCAGAGATGCTCTGCCCATCAGGGAAGTCTCTTGGGTTCTTGTTTCTGTTTTTTTTACCTTTTCTTCAAAAAAATAACCTTTTTTTTTTTTAAATCAAAATCCAGAAAAAGAAACAATCATAACAAACTTGTTGTGGAAAGACTGTGTGATTTATTCACTATATGCTGAATCAAACTGAGTGAGTTTGAGATTTTTTTCTTATACTGTAAAAGTATACAGAGCACCATATGCTGATTAAAAAGGGGATGGGCAGACTTTTTCAGAACACAAATGCTTAACTGTGCAGATCATATCCTTTAAAAAGCAGAAAGAGAGAACCCTGTGAGGGTGTAGATGTACAATAATCCCATTAGGAGTTCTGAAGTCTGAGCGGGTGTTGCCACATTCTGCTTTAGTGGGTGTACCTAAATGTTTCTGTTGTGCACGTATCCTCTGAAACTTGGGTCAGTGCCAGAGTATGGGTTTTTTGGTGGTTTTGTTTTGTTTTTTAAAATTAACTGAAATATGATTTGCTGACCTGAAATCGACAAAACTGATTTCCGGAGTCACAGGATGAATGGACAGTCGTATCATGCACTGGATAAGTCATGTTTGGAGAAATTTGGCTGTAAAGTGATAGATGAACTCAGGGGAATTAGAAGACAGCACTGAAGGAGGTGGGTTGTGGTAGTGACCTGCACTGTGATTATTTTTAGTTTTTCTTTTTAAGAGCATTGCATCTTGCCAATTTTTGCCTCTTTCTCTCTTCCTTGGCCAACCATCACGTAAACATGGGGATTCCTCTTCTTGACTAGGCTGCAATTTATCTTTGTGTGGTGCTTTAGGAAAAGTGATGAAAGAACAAGATCTCCATGCTCTTACACACCTTACGCTTGTGCAATAGGATTTTTCCAGCTGGGATCACGTTCTGCAGCAATCCTGCAGCGAGAGGATGTATCTCCAGGGCCTGGGTAGCATTGACTAGATCAGCCATCAGAGCTATTGTAACTGCAACAATGGGAGAATCTGCAAGTCTGATCGGCCTGAATAGGCTCTCCAGCCCCAGATATCTAGCACTTCACCTCCTTTGTCCCTAATGGACAGCTAGAGAAGGAGCTGACCAAGGTAGAGGGGCCAAAAAGTGTGGAGAGGTATAATTTGTTTCTGTCTTTGTCTAAACCTTCCTTAGAGATTTATCTTGATTGACCAATTAGTTGTGTCTTGTAGGCGATAAGTCTGCAAAAACCTCTGCAGAGAGGAGCTGAGCCGCAGAAACTGTGCAACTTATCAAGAGGGGAAAGTTGCTTAGCGCTTTGCAGGATGGGGCTTGAAGTGGTTACTGAATCACAGAGGAGGACTGAGCTGCTGTCTGTGTTGTGGTTTACACCGTACTTCCAATGTGCCTTCAGCCACGTTCCTGCCTCCTCTAAGGTCTCCTGCCCACCTCTCCTCCTCCTGACGTGTTGGGAGCTTGCATGGTATGTGGCTCTGCGCCAGCTCCTTTGCAGCTTCCTTTTTGCCTAATGTCCAAGGCAGCAGGACTTCTGCTGCACATGGGCTTTTGGGGGACTGCAGTAACCCCTATACGTGCTAGAAATTGCCAAATAAGCATTTGGTGTGTTATGGTGCACTAGATAAGAGAGAGTATAATGCTCAGAAGCAAGTTCACCTTCTCTCCTTTCTCTGTAAACCTGATGTCTGTCTTCTCTCTGGCTTTTCCTCTGATGATGAGATGTTCAGGGTTCAACCCTGTGGGTCATGCAAGGTAACTTCATTGCATCTCCACCTTTCCCCTCTAGGAAGAAATGGCACGAGCAGACTTTGCCCGGGCATGTGATTCTCCCAAACACTTTCCTTTCTGTGCCAAATCTCAGTTATGAAAGTGAAGGCTGAAACAGCCCAACACTGTTGGTTTTGGTTTTTTTCCATTGCCATAAAGGTATGCTTGGTGTTTTATTGTTGTGAGAGGCACAACCACTAGCATTTTCCTGTGAAGCACCTACCTGTTCCCCTCCTGTTGATGTGGCTCTGTCTTCCCAGAGTGTCGATGTGCAAGCCACCAGCTGCTTTATGTACTCTGAAACCTGTTCATAGATGCTTATTTCCACTGCTACAACTAAGCGTTTGTTAACATTTTCATTATAGGTCACCCAGTTAATTTGCTGAAGTACTTCCTGGAAGATTTTTTGCAAGTGCAGTTCACTTTGTTTCAGAAATCTCAGTCCAATCCTTACTGCAGAGTCAGGTCTCGGAGCTGGCTGAACTTCTCCAGTCAAGAATCCAACACAGAGTAAGCTTTTTAACCACTCGCACTTTTCCTACCTCCTGTAGCCTTGTTAACAAACCTGTGTGTAATTCAAAAGCTTGCAGAAAAACAGCATATTTCCTAGTTCAAATCTGCCTCCATGTTTTCAGAGGACCACAAAATATAGGGCTGCAAGAAATGTCCAGAGGTCATTCTGTCCTCCCCACTCCAAAACAAGATCAACTATACCTAATCCATTACTGAAGATGGTTATTTAAATTGTTCTCAAAAGTAAATTTAAATCTTTGAAAATGAACTTGTTATAGTGTGAAACATCACTCCCTGCACTTGAAACTGCAGCCTTTAGAAAGCATTTGAGCCCCATATGATTTGTGTGTTGCAGGAGGTATGTGACATGCATCTAAATTACTGCTCAGACTTGATCAGAAGGTGCTTCCTGTGGCATTACCAACTTGGTGAGAGAAATACTCTGGCCTGTAATTGTCAGACCGTTTTATTTGAGGTGCCTAGAATAGTGCTTATAGAAGTCCCCAGTGCTTTTATAGTCAAGATAAAGTGACTTTTGGGAACCCCTGAGTTTGAAAGCATGATGTGAGACATCTTACAGCAGCCTGATTTGCAACAAGCACTGAGTATGCATCAGAACTGAAAGCCCTTGAAATTACCAGTTACTTCTGGCTGATTCTTATCTACTGGTTAGGAACCCACAGGCTCCTTACTGAGGAAACACCTGCTCTTATAATAGCCAAGGAGAGACCAAGGGTGGGAAATCCATCTGCATAATCTGATGAGCATTAAACTAACCAAGTCAAAAGCCAAGGAACTGACTTAATCTTCTGTGATCTTTTCCCCTCCCTCATGCGGAGGTAAGTTAAGGACACAGTTGCATCTCCCAGTCTCAGGATGTTATTGGGGCTGTGCTCAAAATAATATGCATGAAAAGCAAATCTCTGATGTGTGGAATTAATGATGTGGGAGACAACAAGGATGGCTGAATGGACTTTCAGAGTGCAAAGCTGCAGTGTATTGTGAGGGCACTCAAGCCAAATTCCCTTTTCCTGCAGTGAAGCCAGGTGCAAATGCTTCATCCCCAGGTCTTGAGGGGGTGGCATATTGTGTGTAGCCTCTGTGTCTGCCAGGGCAGTGTTGGCTGATAAAACAACTTGTCTGTCCTCGAGTCTTGGTCTCAAATCTCACATCCCTTGTGTTTGAAGAGAACAACCCTGCTGACATGGAGTTAGTAGGTAGTGAAAGCTGCCTGAAATTCAACTCCTGTATGGGGTTGTGAAGGCAACGGAAGGCAGAGTAGGAGCAAAAGGAGGACATCCACCAGCTTTGTTTCCTTCTGAGGAGCCTGGAGGAGCAGTGGTGTAGCCCTTGCTTTCTACAGCCATAGAATGAAATGGGTACAACCCTCAATTAATAATCTTATCTGACTTTAAGGTTGTGTTGAGGTGCTGCAGTGCACTAAACCTCTCCTGCAGTTCTAAGACAGTCTGGGCAAGATGATCATGGGCCTGCTGCTTCTCTGAGATATGGGGAGTAGCATATGGTGGCAAAAGCTTCCAGCTACTGCTGCTGTCATGAAAAAGGGACCGAGTGTCTGCTTTGGTGGTTGCAAGAAGCCTGTGCGGGGGAGTAATGCTTGGAGGAGCAGCAGCGTGAGGACGCCTGCTCCAGCTGCCCTGCTGTCTCAGCATGGTTCTGACTGCTGCCTTCATCCAACCTTCAGAAAGGCTCTCAGTCTCTGCCTTTCCTGCCTGTGAGAGCTGCGCTGCTTCTGAGGGGCTGTTCCTCTGACGGGCTGGCTACTGAAACCAGGGCCAGGTGTTGGTCAGGGCTCTGCTGCTGCCTCACTGGGTGGCCATGGGCTGGTCACGTCACGGTGTGAAGCATGAGGTATGAGCGTCAGCTTTTCAAGGCAGGAACAGGGTTTCCTGTGTGTCTGCAGAGCGCCAAGTACTGAGGGACCCTGGTCTCTGCACAGCTTCCATGTGCTACTGTAAACGTAAATAATTATGTGGAGATAATGATGAGGTCAAGGAATGTCTCTTAAACTTGACAATTTTCCCTGATAGAAGATTTATATTGCTGTTTCTGGCTGGGCTGGATTTGTGCCAGTTTTTGATCAGTGTCCAAGTAACCATGCAGAAATACTATACCAAGAGGGAGGGGAAAAAAAAAAAAAAGAGTTGCTGGGCTCACATGCTACCATAAAGCTTGCTACCTTCTAATTTTGCAATCAAAACAAATACCATCCTGTACTGCGTGAAGAGCAGCAAGGGAGTGAGCCATCCGTTAAATGTTCAGCCCTGCCAAAGGAAGTGGCAGAACCGTTAGCTGAAGCAGCAGGCTCGCTGGCACAGCGCGCATTTCATGGGGCTTTATAGCTCCTTTTAAAATAGCCTCCACCACTGCAGACAGTCTGTGGGCTGCATGAGCCGAGTAAAATGTTATCCTGCTAGTACAGGGAATTATTAACATGTTTTCTCTGTGCCAACAGTCTCTCTGCTGACTGACCCATGCAAGCAACTCAATGAAAGAAAAGTTTTTAAAAAAAAAAATCCTTCCAACTTCACTGGTTTTGTTTTTTAGTTTTTTTTTGGTGGCTGGTTTGACTGGGGGATGAGCCAAACCCTGTAGCTTTGCTGGATGCCACACTGAGGTTGCAACTTAGCACAAAAGAACAGACTTGAACTCCAGAGAGGCAAGAATTATTGGAGAGTTTGGGTTTGGGTTTTGCTTTTAATTATCGTCTCAGACTGGGATGAGTAAGAAGGAGGAGAAATACAGAGTGTGGGAAGCGGTGTATGTTCTGCATGTATGACAGCAAAAGGGTGTACTTTAATTTTGGAATATCAGAACTCTACATGTGCAGCCAGAAAAATCAAGAAAAGCTTCTGTTACTTGAACATTACAGGTCTGAGGAACAAAATAAGTAGTAATTTAAAAATTGAAATTTAACAAGTTATTACTCTAGGGCTAAAAGAGGTCCAACCTTGGGCCCTCACTGGAAGATGCACGTGGTATCTGTGCCAAGGCTGGTTTTGCCAGTCTTCGTTCCAGGCTTGGACAGTACCTTGTACACTGATGTCCTGGTTCACAACTGGGCCCCCTAATGATTTAAATGATTATTGGTGCTAATACAACTTCAGTAAATGCTGAAGTGCCTAGACTAGAGCTGTGTTGATTCTACTTGGAGTTACAGGACAGTTTGTGTAACCTTGCTTGGTTTTTATGTGTGTGAGGCTACTTAACTGCTGTGTTGGATGATTTGTGTGGTAAGTGGGGCTGTCAGATGGTCATGCCTCTCACTTTCCTCGTTTGATAACTGAGGTCTGACAACTGATTTCTCAGGCAGGACTGTGGCCTCTCTGAATTCAATGTCATAAACTTTTGGACATTCCAAAGCATTTGCACTTACAGCTTCCAAATTCCTCATAATCCTGCTTTTTATGTTCTTAAACAGAATATTATTTTGAAACTTTAGAAATAAAGAATGGATATAGAAACAATTTTAACTTTAAAAAAAAAACTGAGGAATGATCTGTTATCAAAGTGGCTTCCCCAGCAAATGATGAGGGAGCTGATGGACCAAGGGTTAATTAGGGAGCAGTGAGGCACACGCACATTTAAGCTGCATTTATGCTGGCAACAGATACTTCCAGCGCTGCTGAGGGAGCCCTGGTAGCTGTTCCTGGCCTTCAGCTGCAGGATCCAGTGTTTAAATGACAGTGCTGTTAAGAGGTTTGAGGTTTGTAGCCACTTTTGGTTGTAATAACCAATGAGTTGGAGCATGGAAGTTAAAGAGCTGTCAGAAGAATGGCGGAGTTGGCTGTCATGATCCTGCCCCTCCTACTTTTGGTAATGTTCTTAATTAAAATCCTTTCGGAGTTGTGTCACTGATGGCTGTTACACGCTTCTCTTATGTGGACTGTGCAAGCCTTGTTTAAGCTTGATGATCAGAACGTGCATGTGAAGAGGCAGTGCGTGTCCCGGGCTGCCTGGGTGGAGCACATGAAGACAGAAAAGAACTATTGCTATCTCCGTGGCACAGATGAGGAGCTGTGGTGTGAAGATACTGAGCACCTTTGCTAAGGTCAGAGAAGAAATTTGGGAGAGGTAGGAGCTAGATCTGTGTTTTTTGAGTTACAGTTCTGGGATTTAATAAAAATTACCTTAAAAAATATCCTTGTCAAAGCCAATTTGACAGTAGGAAGAAATCAGGAAATTCAAATGAAAAGAGAATCATTGTACTTAACATTAGGTTATTTAGAGGGAAGACTTAAGTTACACTGTATAATTCCAAACTTGTGACTGAAATGCTCTATAGCAGTAGGAATTGCTCTCTGTGGGTGTTTTATTTCCTATCAATCCTTGCATTGGATTCAGGTTGTTAATCAAGAAGACAGCAAACAAAATGCTTCAGTGGTGGTCACCAGGGGCCTGCAGTCAGTGTTGCATGCACTTGGATGATGGTTTTGGGGTCTGAAATTCACAGAGAACTGCCCAGAGCAAGACTGAGTGAAACTTCCCAGTTACTTTTTTTTCTTCTTCTTAATTCTTTGTTCCCCCAGTTTCTTCCAAATCTGAAATCCCAGGTAACATTCTAGTTTGGAAATTCCTTGCCCAGAGGATGCCAGCCATCCCTCTTGGCTGCTTGGTGATCATCCTGCCTGCTGTCAGCAGCACGACCAGTGTGATCGAATGAGAGGGCTGGGGAGCAGACACTGGTCCCTCTTGATTACTAAGCTGGGCTCTTGAGTTACCAAAGAATAGGGACCAGAGTCATGATTCTTTGGGTCCTTATTCTTTATTTCTATATTCCCATATACATGGCACAATAAAGTCCTACGGTCATCTCTGCTTTTTCCTACATCCTTGGAATATAATGGGTCTCATGAATGGATGGTTGTGGAGTCGTAACTGGTCTTGTCTGTTCCCTGCACGCATAAGCACTCACACACAGATTTGTTTTAGGTTTTTAACACTTTTGTTTTTCTGTAGAAGCATGATAAAAAGTTAACTATATAATTAACTCTAAAAAAAAATAAACCAGATCTGGTTTGTGGAGCCAGGAACACCTGAGAGCCAAGCCGAATGATGGCTGTAGCACCTGGAGCACTGGCCATTATATGGCATGGGTCCCTGTGCCACAGCATTACCAGGGTGCCAGGGTGTTCTCATTACAGAGCTGCTGGGGCAGCAGCTGGCCTCCAGGATCCAGATGCCTCCAGTACTCGGGCAAGTCTGGGAAGACCAATATTTAAACATCCCTCTCTGCTGCAGATCTGTTTGTTTGTGCACACCTATTTTTATAAAATTCCCTCAAATTAGGTATGCGTTTACTTTTTGTCACCATCTAATCAGCAACTCAAAGGGTAAGTTGATGTTCTATATTTAGTCCAGATATCAAAGAAGAGGTGGGGTTTTTTTCCTTAGGATTTCTTAATGCTCCCTCCTTCCTGGATTACTGCAGCTTCTGTCTCTGCACATGTTTCTCTATGCAGGCAAGAAGCATATGTCAGTGAGAATATTTGTGTGGCTTTCTGAACGTACTTGAAATAATTTGCCTCTAGAAAGTGATTGTGGTCTGTTTGCCATGAGAAGAGTAGCTGCAGTCCTGATGCGAATTGAAATATCAAATGTTTATGGAAGATGACATAGCAAAGCTGTTTACCATATGGTATACAAGACACAGTGATACTAGACCATTTTTTTCCCCTGGAGTTTGCTGGGGAAAAAAACAGAATACAGTTATGCAACTTGTGTATTCTTCTGGATTTTATATGTGCCTGTAAGAGAGACTGTGACAGTGCTCACTTAGCCAGGTCATAGGGTACAGGTATAATATTATTCTTTATACTGAGCCTGTGTGTTGAGACTTCTTTATGCAACTGAGGGCCCAGTCAAGTATGTCTAAGGGTGATAGTAAGACATTTATGAGATTCAAAGTGCAGATCGCTTCCAAATTAGGATGTTTCTGGTGACACCTTTCATTCACAACTGTTCAGAGCACCTTCCTCTGCTGCTTCTTGTATTTCTCTGCATCAAAGTCCTCTGAGAGCTGTCATCCACTCTTGGTTATGGGATTTTAGATTAACCATTGCACCAGTGTAGAGACTTTTAAGCTGACTCGGTGCCAGCAAGCATGGGTCTAGTGACAGTGCAGTTAAGTTTCTGTGGAGCTGCAAGGTATGGATTTACTAGCTCAGATCAGCACAATCATGGAAACCTCTGCGTTACATCCTGACTGTGTTCCCTAATAGTATTTTTATGCTGCCCCATGGGTTTTCTTCTCACAAGGATGGTCTCTGAGCAAGAACTAGTTCTGTGAAGCTTACTGGCTTTCTGCAAGCTTTGAATTTGAGAGTTGCTTTTCCACTGTCTCTTGGGTCTTGAGCTGTGCCCATCATCAAGATAAAGTATGTTACAAGGGAACGAAGCAGATGGAGTAAAGAGCTTGAGTTACAACATTTCTGCTGATTGAACATGCCTACTTTAAGTGAGTATCTGTATTTACACATTGTCCTCTTCCTCTCGTTTGATCTAGGTTGTATGGTTGGACCCTGGAAATGGGATGTCAGTCCCATTCAGGGAGCATAAAGGAAGAAAGAAAATCTCCCAGTCGCTGCTGCCGTGACAGCGAGTGAGAGCAAGAGCAGGAAAATGTCGACAGTCACATCAGCAATCCAGGCTCCTCAGGGCCCTGTGAATCCGCCGCCTCCGGAGGTCACTAATCCTAATAAGCCTGGCCGGAAGACCAACCAGTTGCAATATATGCAAAATGTTGTGGTAAAGACTTTGTGGAAGCATCAGTTTGCTTGGCCTTTCTACCAACCTGTTGATGCAATTAAATTGAATTTGCCGGTAAGTACCTATCATCTTCTGCTTGATATTCTGTTCCTAGAAGGCTTTTTGTTTGTGAGATCAGTTTTCTGATCACTGGATCAGAATGGTTAGGTTGCTTTGGGGAATTTCCTTGAGTCCTCTTAGACTCGCTGAATTAGAAGATGATGTCTTTGGGAGCTAGATAGATGCAGGTCTTGGAAGGGAAAAACTACTTCTCACTTAGTGAGGGAAGAGAAGAGCATACAGGCAAGCTGTCCCAGAGCATCTGAAGCATAGTGCTTGCTTGCGGCTTGTCTCTGGTTACTTTTAAGTGTCTTCACCCCTTACCCCACCTCTGTCCAGTTTGAGTGAGAGCCTTGAAGCCCACACTCTTCTCAGTATTTGGCATTAGGCTCAATGTAACTTGTTTTTCCAATAGGCCTTCCTTGATTTGCTGTTGAATTCAGGTTGAGGAAGACAGAAGCTAATTACCAAGGATACTCTGAAGCTAGATATTTTCTAATGCTGTATTGGAAGTAGAAATAACAGAACAGTTGCGTTTACCCATCTATCTCCTGTGCTTGATGATATAGTCTCTGTCAGACGAGATAGTACAGGATATAGCTTGGTTATTCATAAATGAACAAAATTTACTAAGCTGCTTTCTTCCAGGAAACAGAGCCATACACTCCTCACATCTCCTCCACCCTCTTTGCTCAGCCAGGCAGCCCCTTGCGGATTAACTCTGGCTGCTTTGAGCAAGAGGGTTGCATGTAGGATCTGAGGGAGCATGGTTCTGGGATGTAAGGTCAGGAGACCTCTAGTTACTGCAGGTTATAACCCAATTTTATGGACTGGACCAGGAGTCTTTTGAAGTCTATAATGTTGTTGATGGGTACTATTTAAAGTGTCGGCCAGTGGTAAAGCACTTAACACCTGTATAGTATTTCTCCAGGTCTGTGCTCCTTTGTGTCTTTTTGTGGATTTAGTTTCTCAGTGAGGCATTTTGAAGTGGTTTTAGGGCAGGTTACCAGAAAATTGAAAGGAGGAGTCAGTTGGAAGAATAGTTGTTTTTCAGGTGTGCTCTAAATCTGAAGAAGTAGCCAGCAGGATTGCCTTTTCTGCCCTCGCCTGCCTTGTCTGGAAATACTGCTGTCTCCGGTCGTGCTCGAGGGCTGGGCTCAGATCGTGGCCAGTGGCCCTATGTGGCTTCGTGTGCACATGCAGCAAGAGGGATTCTGTTTTTTTCCAGAATGAGAAAATTACAGCGTACGACCTGGCACGCCTGCTGCGTCTCCAGGCTAATCACAGCCTCTAGAGATGCTCGAGACCAGCCCAGAGAGAAACTGGGTTAACATGTGCAAGCCTTTTAAGGGCTGAAATACCTTTAAAATAGAGACTTAAAGTTTTAGCACAGTCTTGGCTGTTGCTGGCACTGATGAATTTCCGTAAGTGCTAGAGGCGGCCTTTTAGAAAGGGAGGCAGAAATGCTGTTTCCCCTGCAGCCAGTTGGCCATTTAGCTGAATGCCCTGCCAAAGCCCTGCTGACCCTGCTGCCATGACTTTGGTTCCACGGGAGCATGAGGAGCATTGCTGCATGTCAGTCTAGCTGTCAGCTGTGACACCCATCCGCTCTATGGCACCTAGGGCCTCCTAAGAGGTATCAGGGCTCCAAACAGCTTCCAGGGAGATTGCTCAAAAAGCATATTTTCCTCCGCATACTGCGGTTACCACCTTCCCAGTCCAGCCATCCTTATAAATATATATAATGTCCGAGTAGCCGTTTGAGTGTCTATCAGAGGGAGTTGTGGAAGGTTGGTGGTTGTGGAAGGAGTTCTGCTGCTTTGTAGTCAAGTTCATAATAATAATAATAGATTAAAAGGCTACAAATTAGAAAATAAATGAAAGTAAAGATGATACTTGCACAAAAAAGTGGGGATGTGTTTTTGGGGAGGAGGAATTAAGAGAAAAGTGGGATTTAAAGGGAGGTGGGAACAACACTCTTTCTACATATCAGCAGATGTAACATCTTTCCTGTTTCTCCAACAGGATTATCACAAAATAATAAAAAACCCCATGGACATGGGAACGATCAAGAAGCGCCTGGAACATAACTATTACTGGAGTGCCAGTGAATGTATGCAGGATTTCAACACCATGTTTACAAATTGTTACATTTATAACAAGGTAAAGAGCCCAGACAAGCCTCTGGTTGGGGCACTGCCTAGAAAAGACCCACCTATGAGCCTTATAGTGCAGGTTTTGAGCAGAGCCAGCTCTGCTGTGCTCCGGGCCCTCCTTGCAAGGATTTGAAATGCCACTAATTGCAACCACATTACTTGAAATGCACAAAGCTGTCTTTGTGCTGGGTCTTTCTTCCCCCAGACTAGTTAAAACAGCAAATGTGCCTTTTAATTATAGATAGATTTCTGCTTTGGAGTTATGTAGCAAGTTTTTACTCCTTTTTATTTCCAGTTAGGAGTTCTTTAAGATGGGTTAAAGTTTGTGCAATGCTTTGTGGGTGCTATGTGGGGTGTTAATGCTGTGTGTTACACAGGCTGTCTAGCAGTAAAGAGTATCTCTTAGCAGAGAGCAGTTCAGGAAGTGTAACTCCGTTCTTTTTCTGTCTTGTCCTTACTTGCACACCTTTAGATTGCTTATTATTATTTTGGGTTTGGCTTGTCTGCTGTTTTGTTAGGTTATTAAAAGCCTGTATTGTTTGTATTATGTTTTCTACAATGGTTTGTCATCATTGACCCATACTGGAGAACAAACTGAAATAAACAAATTAATTAGTTTGAGCCACAGACTACGTGTTTACACTCTTCTCTTGGACCTGCTGGCAAGCAGAGGAGGACAACTCATCTGTTCCAGTTTGCTGCTTACACACTGTTGCACAGGATGCTAGTTATCAGGCTCCTACTGGAAGTCCTGATAACTCTCTGAATGCAGGGTGCTCAGAGGCTGTAATTATTGCATGCTAGAGCAGAATAGAAGAGCAGGAGGGTCGCATGCAAGGAGGGAGAAGAGCCAGTTTGTTTATTGTTGGAGCTTGGATAACATCATTTACTTGAAGGGCCGTGTCACTGGGCATTTCAAAACCTGATCTTGAACCTCTCTGCTTCAAATATGTGGATAATACAGCATGGGCTTCCATTCTTCTTTCTGCAGCCCACAGACGACATCGTCCTCATGGCTCAAGCCCTGGAGAAGATATTTCTGCAGAAGGTGGCCCAGATGCCTCAGGAGGAAGTTGAATTATTACCCCCAGTTCCTAAAGGCAAAGGTCGCAAGCCGTCAGCAGGCACACAGAGTGCAGGTAATAACCCCATCCAGTGACAGGAAACGTTACGAACCTGCTGCTGAGGCCTGACCCACCTTCCGAGCTGCCTGGCTTTGCAAACAGTGAAGAGGTTAGGAAAGGGGCTTGTAGTCTAATGGTTAAAGCAGCAGAGGAAGGTGTGAGACGTCTAGATAGGGTTCACCCAGTGTTTCAGGACTTGTCTCTCTTAATGCCACTCTGCATTTGTCAGACAAATGTGTTACCATCTGTGACTTGTCCATCCATGCAGTGCTTCAGTGAGGGAGAGCAATACTCTTCCTTCCTGTATGCAAAGAAGAAACCAAGGCCAGAAGAGACAAGGTAGTTAGGCCATGGTGTGGAATGCTGGTGTAGACCTGGATTTATGCAGCTCGCCCGAGGTCCTGGCAGAAGTCTGACACAGCAGAGACTTGGACTTAAATCTTGTCAATCCCCTAAACCCCATATAATATTTTTCTTTTGCACACATGGTTGTAACATCATAGAATAAATTTTGATCATCAGAAAGGATTTATTAAGCTATTGCAAAAGGCTGTGTAGACCACTTGTATCAGTGGAAGCTAAGTTCAGTTCAGCTTACTTAGAATTGATTTTAAATGGATTTAGGACTAGAATGTCTGTAAGCATGGTAAAACGGTTCGTAAAGGAGCTCGTGTGGGCTGAATTAAACTGTTGCAATTTTTTTTTTTTTCTATAAACAAGGTCTAACTGTTGCTCTGGGAGAGTCAACTGTTCCTCTTTGTCTTCCTGCATGTCAGGTGCTAAATGGAGCTATGACTTCGTCCAAGAGCAGACAAATTTGTGATGATGTGTCTTTTCAGCATCCTTTGATAAAAGCTGCTATAAAAACATAGAGGACTAGTGCTGCTTTGCTTGTTAGTAGATTTGTCTCCCTTAACTTTACACTAGTAGGCAGTTCTTTAACAGGTCTAGCATAAGAGGCATTTACCTGGCTATCGGGAGATTTAGGCTTTACTCCCAGCTCTGTTTCTTTTGCTGAATAACTTGTGGCAAATCTGAAGTGCTTTGGCAGTAGGGGAGTGGATGTTACCATTTGTCATGCGGAGTAAAAACACTCCCAGATTGAGGTCTGTGCAGGGCAGCACTGTCCAAAAGAGCCGTCTCTGTCTGCTCCGTCTCCTTGAGCTCCTCTCTTTTGCTGAGCTCAGGGTAGCTCTCAGGGCACCAGAGGGGTGAAGACTGTCCCAGAGCAACACACCCCATGTGCAAAGCTTGACGTATTTTGTGCTTATGGTACAAGGACTTAGGTCAGTGGTTTCTCATTTTTTGTTGATCCCTGGGTAACAAAACCAAGCAAATCACAGTGTCTTTTGTCTTCTTCCTGTGGCCATGGACTGGGAGCCTTTTGCCGAGCGCATGATTACACAGTCCAGCAGTACTAGTGTCACTTTGTTCCCAATGTTTTGTGGGCACTTCTAACCATCAGTACATTGCAGCGTGTTCTCACTTTGTCGTTTGAAAGGAGCGCAGCAAGCAGTGGCCGTGTCTTCCGTCTCCCCGCCGGCCCCGTTCCAGAACGTCCCTCCAGCCGTTTCCCAGACGCCCGTCATTGCTGCCACCCCTGTGCCAACCATCACTGCTAATGTCCCGCCTGTCACTGCCCCTCCTGCCGCTGCTCCCCCTCCGCCTGCTGCTCCGATAATGCCTGTGGTGCCTCCTACGCCACCGGTAGTCAAGGTAAATGGAGAACTCGACCCCTTCCTCTTCAGAAGGCAGTAATGCTAAGCAGTGCTTTATTATCATCCCCTCACTGCTGGTTACGTGCATCTCTTCTCTTCATATTTGACTCCTTGCCTCTCTGGCCATCGTTGTCCCTTCGGGGTATGCTCAAAGTACTTGCTGTCGAGTTTGAGAGGCTTGAGAAAAGTTTTGCCAGTTTTACTGCACCCCAGCTAAGGTGATGTCGACTGTAATTGCTCCAACTCGGTTACAAGCTCTCATCTGACCACAGCCTGAGTCAGTGCTGAGGCTCCATGAACCACAAGGCTGTTGGAGGTTTCCCCCGTTTGGCACCATACAAATCAAAGCATCTCTTCCCTCTGTAACTGCTCCCCCTGATTTCGCTGGGGCTATTCCTTTAAGGTTTGCAGACTCCAGCACTAGGAATGTTCCTCTGTCATAAACCAGTTCAAGACAAGCCTGTCGCTCCAGTTGGAGGAGACTGATGTTGCCTGCAGGTTTTGGGTGCATTAGTTCTCTCTTCCTCACCGAGTAATCTTCTGGGAGTTGCCATTGGTGTTTTGCTATTTACTATGCTAATTTATGGGTAAATGAAAATGTTGCTCTAAATAATTGGAATTTTCCTGGCAAGCTGTGTATTGCTTTAAAAATTATGAAAGTGTGGCTCAGAGAAAGCTGCCTTTTTCTTTTTTTTTTCCCTCCTCTAAACTGGGACATGAACTGCTGCAGTATTGGTGTTCTCTGATGTGAAGTTGCATGGGCTAGCAGAGCCACAGAATTGTTTTGCTTATTTAACCTTATAGTTTGGGAATTACGAGAGAAATTGTAAGTCAGATCTTCTTGCAAGCTAAGCTGTACTTCTAAGAAGCCTGTCTCATACTTCAGCTTCTGTCCAAATATCTTACTTCTGAGAATCAATTTAATTTCAAAACTCAAGGATGAACCCAGAAGTGAGTTTGCCAAATACATACTGCAAAATTAATTCTGCTTGAGATTTACTTAGGATTTCCCGAAGGAATTTTTTGTTTCCCCTTTCTCTCTCTCCCCAGGGAAATAAATCCTTCATGGGAGCGTGAGAGTGAGGTGACTGGACAGTCACAGCTTGAACTTACGGGAGAGAGGTTTTATTTGCTGAAGGCAAAATCGTGAAATTCTTGCTCTTGTCCATAATAATCTACCTTAGCACACCCACTAAATACAAGGGAGTTGAGGGCTCATGGGTCTTTGGTGATTAATATGCTTTGGTTCAGAACTTATAGCCTGATCCTGCCACTGGGGACTCAGACATGTGGTTAAGTTACTGACACTTACTAAGTCACGATGCATCAGCTGAGCTGCAGTAATCGACTGGGCGCACTCCTTTCCCTTGGCAAACATGAGGTAAGAGTCCTTAGTTTAAATCTCAGTGAAATACATAGAGCTAACACATTTTGCATCATGTCTGGGGTTGGGTTGGAGATGTGCAAATGGCTGGTTACTGTGGCTCAGGTGACGTGTAGTAATACATCATGTTGTGGTCACTGAATTGTGTGTTGAAGCCTCTAGTCGCAAGTCCCATTTATCCCAGTGAAATGATTGTATTTTCTGTCAGAGGACAGACAGATTTCAAAAATACGGATGAATTGTGTTAGGTTTCTGCTAGTGTAGCATGAGAGCTGGGTGTGTACTCATGAGGCCTGTCTATCTGCTGTTTCAGAAAAAGGGAGTGAAGCGGAAAGCGGACACAACGACCCCGACCACCTCCGCCATCACTGCCAGCCGGAGCGAGTCGCCCACGCCCCTCTCGGACCCCAAGCAGGCCAAAATCATTGCTCGACGGGAGAGTGGCGGCCGGCCCATCAAACCACCAAAGAAAGACCTTGAAGATGGAGAGGTCCCTCAGCATGCAGGGAAGAAGGGCAAACTCTCTGAGCACCTCAAGTACTGTGACAGCATTCTCAAGGAGATGCTCTCGAAGAAGCATGCAGCCTATGCATGGCCCTTTTACAAGCCTGTTGATGCAGAGGCCTTGGAATTACATGACTATCATGATATTATCAAACACCCCATGGATCTCAGTACTGTTAAAGTACGTCCACATTTACCACCTCTTTTGCAGGGTGTCACAGCCCTCTGGTTGCAGAGGACTGGCTCCTTCTGGGGGAGGGGGAAGGGACAAGGGTGGAAAACTGAACCTGTTGGATATCATCTGGATATTTTTTTATTATTATTTTGTTTCCTTCCCCTCTTCTTTTTTCCCATAACCTGGGACGTCTTTTTTTCTGCCCTGCAAAACAGTCTGTACAATGGCATCCTCTCCTCTTTGTGGATAGTCCGGCTATCTAAACTTGTGTTCTTGGGATTGTGTTGCACACTGAGAAGAATGAGGTGCTGTGTTTCATAGGATTCGATTGATAGTATCCCATTTCCAGAAGCTGCTGCCTGCGTACTTGTTGGCATGATGTGTGGTCCAGATAGGCTTATGCTGAGAAATTCCAACTGGAACATGATGATCGCCTGGTACTCGGGAAGGGGAGGAAATCCAGTGATGCTTGTGCGGTTTCATGCTTGGCTCTTCAAGAGCTTAGCTTAGTACAGTCCAATATTAAAGGTGTTTCTCCCAGTAGACTGGGAGGTTTCTCTGAATCCTAAATATCCATGGTGCAAAGCTATGTTTTTTCTAGTTCTCATCTTCTGCTTGTCTGCCGGCCATTGGAATCAGTGTTGGTGGAGGTGAGGCTTTCTTCCATGTGCAGGAAGTATTTCTGCCAGCTTTCCCTAGCATCCCAGAAGTGTTTTGCTGCCATCTGAGCCAACGACTGGGATTGTCTAAACACCCAGGTGACAAAAGGGCAGCTGTGTTTGTGATTCCTTTCATATTCCTTGGCAAATCCTACGTAGTACCTGGAAGCAGCATGTTGTGCTCTAATGTGCCACGCCATTCAGCTGTGATGCTGCAAGGGTTCTTACTACAGTTGCAATATTTTTACAACTACAGTTGTAAAAATACAGTTTTGTAAAAATACAAAAATCTACAGTTGCATTATTTAGTAGTGATAGAATGGTTGTCATGGTCTGTGTGTTGAGGGTTAGACCAGGAGTTACCAGTGTCTTGAGCTTTAATGGCTGCTTTGATGCTGTGATCTTAGGCAAGTTTCCCTGCGGTTCTGTGCTGTGGTTTTCCCAGTCATAAAATAGAGATGATAATACTTAACCTACCTCACAGGGCTGTTGTGAGGATTGATATCTGGAAGGCACTGTTTCAGTAATATTATTGATGGGGTTTGTAAAGAAAAGGCAGTCTCCAAGTTGGCAAAAGCACTGGAAGTGGGCTCTGGTAGAGCTAGGCTTGGAGACTGCTCTTCTCCTGAGCTTGCAGTGCCCTTGTGTTGGTTACAAAAGCCAATGCAAGGTGCAGTGGTTTTGACTTGCAATTAAGTTGAGCTGTGTTAAAGTCCCACAGCAATTTCCTGGGAGGAGAAGAGAGCAAGGCCAAGGGCGAGTTAAACTGCAGGCAAGAAAAGGGAACCTGAAATACAGTGGGTGAAAGCAGAAGAAATCGCTAGGTTGAATCTAGTAGTCTGCAAAGCTGGCTGCCTGACTTTAATGTTCTGCTGGCAGCGGAATGTCTCGGTGTTTTCTTGCATAAGTTTCCATTTTCTCTTGCTTCTGAGTGTGGATGAGGAAGGAAGAAGTTCCCCTCGATTTTGGTACTGGCGTGCATTTGCCATCCTGCTGATTTTGGATGCCCAGTGCCAAAGGCTCACTTAGTCCTCATACATTGTTTTAACTGTATGACTTGCTGTCAAGGTCTGCTCACTTCACTTTGCATTGGAGTTCCTCTTCTCCACCTGCTTGGAGGTCCATCTACATGACTTGGCCCATGCTTATCATAGGCTGCATGTCCAAATCTGTACTAAGAGTCTATAAACAGTAGCTTTAAAGGAATTTCAAAGTATATTTGATTCACAGAAATGGCTGAGCTGGAAAGAAGCATCTCTTCCTGAGTGTGTCTGTTCTTTTTGTTATCACATTAGAGTGATGAAGTGTTATTAATAGCCTTTGCTCTGCTAGTCTTGTGAAGACAAGTCGTTGGATGATCACGTCCAGATGAACTCATTCAGTTCTTGTACTGATCTTAGTGGGACTGTCAGTATAGCTAGTCCTTTCAGACCTATTCTCAGTCATTCCTGTGGCTTCCTAGGGATGCTGTGGGTGTCAGATACCTGCAGCGTGGTAGATGAAGCTCTGGGTGAATGCAGTAAGGTTAGAGATGGAGAGAGTGAAATCCTGACTCTGTCAAAGGTGGTATTTCCACATCTGGTTAGGTGGCCTCTTATTGCAAGAGATTCTGTGTTGTATTGTGCAAAATTTAGGTGCAAACCTGTGATTTCTTGGGTTGGTAACTTTTTCACGCTTAAATCTCTTTATAGTCCTAACCTCATTCTTTTAAGAAGAGTACACCTCTGCACTTTTTCTGCAAGTGCAGGTGAAACTGCCCCTCTGTACCTCACTGGTGTAGGACAGAAAGCTGGAGACTAGCGTAGGACAGAAAACTGGTCTCTACTGGAGACCCACTGGAGTCTTCTGCGTATAAAGACTCTGGATTTGTCTTTCCACATGGTAGTATTTTTCTTAATAAACTTGTTTGAAGTGCTGTCTGGTATTGTTTTTTTATGGAGTGTTTTATTATCATTGCTCTTGGCCTGTAGATCATAGTGTGACTTCTCTGAGATGCAGCCTGTAATATGTTAACTGCATGGAAGAGAAACCTGCTATTTGCAGGGAGTGTAATTCTCTGGTGTCAGGGGCTTTCTGTGTGGCTCTGAAAGGTTTTACATTTAATTCTGCACAAGTGACAATGGCTGCGGTAAAGCAGCGCAACTAATGGTTTTCAAACTAATCTTAAAGGAATTATGTAAGAAAGTAGAACATAAGCATTGCTGCAGCTGTAATAGATTCCCCAATACCTGGTTGCTTGTCACTTTGGTTCTCTGGTTATACAAGGTTTGATTTTTCTTCAGAGAATATCCTTCAGGTCCAGGAGCATTATTTTTCAGGCTTTTTACCCAGCAGAGGTGTGCTTCAGCAGGGTTTGGAGGTTGTTTTCTCTGCGTGTGTGGTGGAGGAGGCAGGTTGGCTGTTGTGATTTCCAGTATGTTCAGGTCTCCCTCTGTGATGTGTCAGATGGAGCTTCAGCGTGCGGAGAGGCCGGGTGCTGTGCCCGTGACAGAGCTGAGGGGGATCCTGGAGCACCTCTTGTCCCACTCCATCACTGGCTCCCAGGTGACAGCAGCAGCGATGTGGGTATCTCTGCCTTTGGTTTCCTGGGTGGTGAACAAGCAGCAGTCCTCGCCACACCAGAGGATTTATACAAGGTGTTTACTTTTGGAAAAAAAAAGCGCTACTTCCAGGGATCTAACTGTGCTTGGTGGTTTGTTTCCTTGCAGCAAATGGCTGTGGTTTCAGAGCAGCTGAGCTCAGGGTATTGAAAGTGAGCAGAAATTCTGTGGTGGAGTTTTTAAAGCTTTCTTTAGTCACACCTATTTCAGTGTACAAACACAATTTCACAAAGCAGCTGCTCTTATTGAGGCAGTTCCTGTAAGGTGCAGTTATGCCCCCAGAAATCAGGCTAAGTACTTATTAGCTGGTGGAGGTAGAGTTTTCTCTGCTAAAGTTGCTATACCTGTGTGGCCATGTCCCTCACCACCACCTGCCCTGATACCATCCCCAAGGCAGGTGCTTTGAGGACAGATCGATGTCCAGTTCAGTCTTGGAGAGAAGAAAATGGAAAGAGGAGGTGTTAGAGGTCTTCAAATGTGTAAAGATTGCTGCAACAAGGGAGCAAAGTTTTCTCTGCATCCTCTGTGGGCAGGTCAAGGCTTACTTAGAGCGAGAGATACATTGGACATTAGGAAATTAATTTTTGCATGTTAAAGAATATTAAACAATTGGTTTGATTGTTGAGGGAAAAATGAGATTGCTGCAGGAAGTATTTCATAGGGCAGAGAATGGACTAACTGGCCTCTCAGCATCTCTGCCAGGCCTCCTGGCTGGCTCCTGCTTTGCAATTGTAAATGTAGTAACTTTTATAAGCAGCTGGATATCTCAAAGTGAATTTTTAACCAAAGATATTCCAGCCCACCAATATAAAGTTCTTTTTTTTTCTTTTGATAAGTTAATTATTCTTTACAAGAAAACAAAACAAAAAACCCACAGATTAAAATTGATGTCTAGAAAACTGTTGGGTTTGGATGAAAGCAGAGCCTCAGACATTGAAATGTATTTCATAAGCAGTGATCAGCCATTGAATGTGCCAAACAAATATAAGTGCATCAAAAAAGTCTTTCATGCAGCAAGACATAATTTAAAATAAATGGGCTCTTTCGTTCAAACATATGTTTTGCTTTGGAATTGGCCTGAGACTTTTTCAAACAAGGCCAGTTCTCCTTCAACCAGGAGAAACACAAACCTATTTCCCTTTCTGCCTTTGTGCTGCGGCTCAGAGGCTTTCCCTTAGTTTATTCACCAAGAGAATGAGGTTTTGTGAGGGAAGTTGGACAGATTTTTGGCTGCAGTGCAGCAAGGGAGTAAGGCTGCAGGAATGTCACCACCCTGCATGCAGGTCCCTCCGAAACTGCATCCCTGGAGGTGAAATTCTGCCCTATTCAGAAGCAAAACGGTTTTAGGAGTCCTTGCAGTGTTTTAGGAGTCCTTGCAGTGTTTCAAGTGTTGCAGTCCTTGCAGTGTTATTCTGATAGAATGTGGACCTTGACAGATTTATATAGTACTACTTAGAAAACAACCCAAATTTAGAATCTTAAAATGCATAAGTTGTTACAGAGCAATATCAGCTTCTTTGGTTGTCTGGTGTTTGTTTGCTTGCTTGTTTTGAAAAGCAGAACCTCTGAATGTTATTTAGGAACCAATAAGCCAGATCAAACTACTGTTCTCTTTGATAAATGTGATTTTTTTGAGGCTGTTTTGAGCTGTCTCCAAGATGCACATGTCTTCCATGCCGTTGCTACAAATGCCTTTTGCTTATGGCTTTTTCTCCCCTTTCCCTTTGGCTTGTTTGTTTGCAGAAAAAAATGGACAGTCGGGAATACCAGGATGCACAAGGTTTTGCAGCAGATATTCGGTTAATGTTCTCTAATTGTTACAAGTACAATCCTCCAGACCACGAAGTGGTAGCCATGGCCAGGAAGCTCCAGGTAAAGGTGTTGGCAAATGCGTCTTAGTTTAGTTCAGCTACAAGGTGCCTGTTCAGAGATCCAGGCGTGGATCTGCTCTTGGCACCAACAGGGGAGAGTCAGTGATTCCTCCAGCCCCTGGGAAGAGCCATGTTCTCTGCTGCAGAACTGTTGTGCTCTTCACATGGCATGGCCCAATGCCGCGTTCTGCTCCTTAAATGCCTAAAATGTTATAATCCTTGCTGTATAAAGTAATGGGAGAATTTTCTTGGGCTTACAGAATATGTCTCCCCATCTATATTTACTTGTACAGCACTTTGTGTAGTGCAGTAAGACCCTGGCCCACGGTGGGGTCTCTGGTGCGTTTAAAAGGCCAGAGTGAGGTCTTTGTGGCATTTATAATCAATTTTTCCCTCTTTTTGTAGGATGTCTTCGAGATGAGGTTCGCAAAAATGCCTGATGAGCCTGCAGAGGCCCCACCTCCGCCTCCCCCAACAGCACCAGTGGTGAGCAAAAGCACAGAGAGCAGTCACAGCAGCGAGGAGAGCTCCTCAGACTCGGATAGCTCGGACTCGGAAGAAGAGCGAGCAACACGGCTGGCAGAGCTCCAGGAGCAGGTACGGCAGCAGCCAAGCTGTGTCTGTGTCTGTGCAGTAGAAAGGGTTTAATTTTGTTCTTAAAAATCCCCTCGAGGCTGCGATGTGGCAAAGCAATCTCCCCTTCTGCCAGCTAAAGGGGAAGAATGCTCAGCTGTGAAGTAAGTGCATGTTAGATTTAATGTTAATTCTCTTCAAGGTAGCGGTTTTTGGTGCTGATGCTCTGTGACTCCTTCTAGAGCACAAATGAAGGTGCAGACAATACTAGGGGTCTGGGAAGAATAGAGACCCCCGTTTTGTATGAGAGCTCAGGCATAGTGAGATCTGTCACAAGCTTCCTGTGGGATAGTGTCCCCCTGCACCCCCTCTGTAGAACTGAGCTGTTTTGACTGTTGTGTTGCAGACAAACTGCAGCCTTTCTTATTATGCAGACACACAAAGCCAGATGCTACAGTGCTTCCATGTGCTACGGTAATATAACAAAGCATTAATAAAATAGCTTATCTGGTGTCTCAAATCAAGCCAGTAGGAGAGCCAACAAGGTAACCCAGGTTTCCAGAGGCCAGGTTGTCAGCACTCTAGACGGAGCTATTAAGCTTTATTTTTATTTGCCTATATAAAACAAGAATGATGTTTTCATTTGAGTCAACTTCTGCATCCTTGAACTGCATTTTTTTTTATAAAAAAGAATTTCAAGTCAAAGTCTTCTGAGTTCAATCACTAGACTGCTTGATCACTGACTTTGGGATATACTTACACATTGGGATCTAGAAGGAAGGGTCTGTGGAGGCATCAGTTATCTTGCCTTGAAGTCTGATTTGTTTTTTCACTGTTCTCCCCCAGCTAAAGGCCGTCCACGAGCAGCTCGCTGCATTGTCACAAGCGCCAGTGAACAAACCAAAGAAAAAAAAAGAGAAGAAGGAAAAAGAGAAGAAAAAGAAAGATAAAGAGAAGGAAAAAGAAAAGCACAAAGTAAAACCTGAGGAAGAGAAGAAACCCAAGGTGGCCCAACCACCAAAACAAACCCAACAGAAGAAAGCCCCAGCTAAGAAAGCAAACAGCACAACCACAGCTAACAGGTAAGGAGGTTGCCTTAAGGGGAATGCCAAGAGCTTCCAGCCCAGTTTTTCTGTCCCTGTTGAATTCCTGGTGAAGCTCAGTTGTCAGAGCAGTTAATTTGTGGTTGAATAGTGTCCCCATTCCCAGACAACTCCAGGGAGTCTTTAAGTGAGAGCTGGCAGTGGAACCGTCATATTTCCACTGTCCAACTCTCTCAGAATCCCTGCCTGATCACTCTCAGATAAGGTTTTGCTTTCTGCCTTTTGCACAGCCAGCGAGAACGTGCCGTTTCATTGCTGCCCTCCTGCTGCTACATGGGCTGGTTGTCGTGCCTCACAGGGCTAAGATATAATGGGAGTAGAACAGCTGATCTCAGATTTCTGAACTTTTTCAGAAATTGTGGTGCTGTTCAAACCATCTGGCTGGAGGTTCAAAGCCAAGAGCATTGGGATGTTTGTTACAAGGGAGGGGGGGTAGAAAAAAATTGTTCATTGCTTCTATATACCCATGAATGTTTCTGTGCTTGCCAACCCCCTCAGGCAGCCCAAGAAAGGAGGCAAACAGGCATCTGCAACCTACGATTCAGACGAGGAGGAAGAAGGTCTGCCCATGACCTATGATGAGAAACGACAGCTCAGCTTGGACATCAACCGCCTGCCTGGAGAGAAGCTAGGCAGGGTGGTGCACATCATCCAGTCGCGGGAACCTTCCCTCAGAGACTCCAATCCCGACGAGATAGAAATAGATTTTGAAACATTGAAGCCCACAACTTTACGAGAACTGGAGAGATACGTGAAATCTTGTTTACAGAAAAAACAAAGGAAACCCTTTTGTAAGTTACCTCCTGGGGCACGTGTTCCTCTACCAGCTCTTAGGCTCAGCTTTGGAGTCAGGGCATGTGTGTTGGAATTCTCTTATCCAGCTGTTGGGTATGCGATAACAGGGATTTTTAGAGATTCTTTTCTCTCAAGGAAATGTACAGAAACTTTCTCTTTTTCTTGCTCTTTCTTCCCATGGTGTCATGCCATGGAGACCTAGAGGACTATTGTGTTCCTCTACAAGACCCATGCGATACCTTTATTACTTATCTAGAATCTAGAAGGCACTATAAAGGTGTCAGTCTCATTGTGTTAGGTATTATGTGCACACATCTGGAAGGATCACTTTCTTATCCTGAATAGTTTAGCATCTAATTAAGAAGGAAATGAAAAGCATTGTTGGGATCCAAAACACCAAGGGAATAAATAACTTGAACAAAGTTACGTGGGCAACGTGTGGATTCTGGGTGTGAGTTGTATATTCACCCCAAAACTGCTCTTCCTAGATAACCTGATCACCGTATTACCCTCAGCCTCTATCAGATCAGAGGATTAATTAATGCGCTGATGAGCATTACATGAGCTGTACAGCTCAGCATGGGACAGCCTTTTCTCTGTGCGCATCCACAGAGTGAATTGTTGTGGCCCCTTGAGAGTTTAGGTCCAGCTGAATAGCAGTGGGGTCACTGACCAGCAGTGGTCCTGGCTTGGTCCTTCTGCTTGTCGCTTAAGAGGGAGTTGTGCTGTGGGGAGTATAACACAATAGTAACTCACAGCTCTTGCAGGGCACCTCTACTTCCTCACCACAGGGCTTTCAGGTAGGCCTGAGCAAAGCTCAGACTTTCCCTGCTGGAAAGCAGTTCTGAGGAGAAGGAGAAGATCTGGAGGTCCTGGTAGATAGCATGAGCCAGCAATGTGCCCTTGTCACCAAGAGGGCAAATGGAATCCTGGGCTGCACAGGGAAGAGTGTGGCCAGTAGGTCAAGTGAAGCCATTCTTCCCATCTACTCCACACTGGTGAGGTCACAACTGGAATACTGTGCCCGGTTCTGGGCTCCCCAGTTCAAGAGAGACAGGGAACTGCTGGAGAGAGTCCAGTGTAGGGCAACAAAGATGACTGAGGGATTGGAGCATCTCCCTGATGAGGAAAGGCTGAGAAAGCTGGGACTCTTTAGCCTGGAGAAGAGAAGGCTGAGGGGAGACCTTATTAATGCTTCCAAGTATCTAAAGGGTGGGTTGAAGGAGGATGGAGCCACACTTTTCAGTGGTTCCCAGTGACAGGACGAGGGGCAATGGGCACAAGCTGGCACATGGGAAGTTCCATTCAAATATGAGGAAGAAACTTCTTTCCTGTGAGGGTGGCAGAGCCCTGGAAGAGGCTGCCCAGGGAGGGTGTGGAGTCCCCTTCTCTGGAGATCTTCAAGCCCTGCCTGGATGCTCCTGAGTGATGTGCTCTGGGCAACCCTGCTTTGGCAGGGGAGTTGGACTGGATGATCTCTAGAGGTCCCTTCCAACTCTGACAATTCCATGGTTCCATGACCCTTCTTTTTGGTTTGTAATACACTGCTTTGGTTATTATTTTTTTTTCCCCCGAGTCCTTTGCTGTTGGAATAGCTCAGGAAAAGATTTTTCCAGAGTGGTTAGGAACAAGAAGCATTTTTTCTTTTTTTTTTGAACCAAAGCATAGAGTGCTGCAGATAACCTCAGATGTCTGTCCGTCCGCTCCTCTGAGACTGGTACACACTGGGCTGGCAGACTGGTGTGCCTGAGCCTGGCTGTGCCCTCCTGCTGCCTGCTCTCATTGCAATGCTTAGTTTTCAGGGGCACACCCTCTTAGGAGTGTGCTTTCCAGATTTCTTTTTTTTTTTTTTAATGTAAAATCATTGCTTTAAACCAGCACACAGACATGTAGGTATTTCCTTGCTGGATCGGACAAAATGTCTGGCCCCTGTCTTGTGCTCCTGATACTGGCCAACACCTGTGTTCAATTACTCCTCCTTCAGAGGGATATTCCTTCTGCTCAGAAGTATGGGTGTTGCTGGTACTTCTCACTGTTTCCATCCGAACGGATGCAGGTACATTCCTGTTGTCTGCCAGCCTTTGCCTCTGTTGGTTTTTAATTTGTCCCTTTTATTTTATATTTAAAGCAACATAAAACACAGTAGATTCTTGCATGAGGTATCTTAACTTCTGATAACCTTTAATGGGACACTTTATTTTACAGGGCAGAAAACCCATGTAACAATTCTGTAATTACAAATGTGTAACTATTGACCATATAACTGGCTGGTAAGTAATCTGGAACTACAAGGTTATTACGTGAACATTTCTATCTTCTAAAATACTTTCCAGATGGTCTCTCTTTAAAAAAGTGCATGTTACAGGATGATGGTGACTGGATGATCAAGACAACTTCATGTGTTGTTGCTTGATCTTAGCAGTATCACTGCAGAGTGGTTGCACAGGTTTACAAGCCCTGTAAAATAGCAATGTCCACTCTTGTTTGCCTGCAACCGTGCAGTTTCAGAAATTGTACATTCCTCCTCCACAGCTGCAAGTGGAAAAAAGCAAGCAGCAAAGTCAAAAGAAGAGTTAGCTCAGGAAAAGAAGAAAGAACTAGAAAAACGGCTACAGGACGTCAGTGGGCAGCTAAACAACAACAAGAAACCTGCAAAGAAAGGTAATGGCTTTGATCTTACTGTGCTAACAATGCCCGAAGGGTTGTGTATGTAGATGGACTTCTTCACTGAGGTAAAACTACTGCCTCCTTGTGTGGTAGAAAACCCTGCCTTGGGTTTTCTCTGTGACAGATACTGCAGTTGGTCACTGGTGTTGGGGCACAGCAAGTTGCTGGTGGGCACTGAGCTACTGTGGGCGGGCTGCTTTAGAAGGTCAAGGTGGAAGCTCTCCTGGGTGGTAAATATGAGGTGTCTTGGAGGGAGTTCATCCTTCTGAGGGAGGAGGATCTTCTTCTCTACGTTAGCCTGGGCAGGACTGTGTGTACAGACTGGTACCATGGAGCATCTAACACATGATTTTTGTCCTTTGTGTAAAAAAAAAGCCAAAGCCCCCACCTAGTGCAGTAGTGTGGAAGACGGTACAAAAGGTTCTTCCAGCTGTGCACAAGTTGGGCAGGTTCAGAAGTTGCACTGAAGCCTGGGAGGCTGGGGACACAGCTTCCCAGGTGCTCTGCAGCATCTCACTTCGAGCACCTCGGGGCTGTGGAGAAACCTTGTCATCCACTGACAGGACAGTAGTTGCAGCAGGCAAAGGCTGTGGGGGAAATAAAGGTGCCCAGGCAAGAGGAAGCTGTGAATGAAGCCATGGACGGAGGCTGTGGGCAAACCTTCTCTAGTTCAGTTCCTTGTAAGTAACCACATTCATTGCTGCCTTCTTCCCCACAGAGAAATCTGGCTCCGCTCCCTCCGGAGGCCCTTCCCGCCTCAGCAGCAGCAGCTCCTCCGAGTCCGGGAGCAGCAGCTCCAGCGGCTCCAGCTCGGACAGCAGCGATTCGGAATGAGTTACGGACATTTACACACAAAACACAATATGGACATCACCCTCACCGATGCTCTGCAGTGTTCCTTTTTCTTCTTAATATACTGCTCTTGTTCTACGGTGGTCAGGTTTTTTTTCTCTCTCTTTCTCTGACTTTTTTTTATTTTATTTTTTAATTCAGTGTTATAAAAGGTATCTTCCATTTTTTTGGGGGTCGCTCTTTTAATAGGTCAAAGATCTTTGCGTGTGCGTGTGTGTGACAAGACTTTATGACAAAACAGTTCCCTTTGCATAAAGTCTCTAAAATACATTTTAACTGAAGAAGATTGGTTGAAAATGGAAGAACTTTGAACTCTTAGCAGGAGATAAATAGAAAGTTCTGCGAGGTTTGTAGTACGTTTCCCTCCCGCCCCTTCCCTCTCCCCAAAATGTTCTCTTTTAATAAGCCTGCCTGGCTCACACAAGGTAAAAAAAAAAAATAATCTTTTTTTAAAGAAAACTCTGTAAAATGGTACTGTATCTGAAAGATGTTAGCTTTTGAACTAGTTGGTGTCTTTGTTATTAGCACTAGTATTCTTAATCTCGAAGTCTACAGTGTGATGAAAATGCCAGATGCTATCATCTTTTTACATAAAAACAAAAAAAAACCCAAAAAAATTTCTCATGTACTGTGGATTGCTAACATGCTTTTTTTTTTTTAATCTTGGTAGAGGCATAGGCACCTGTTCAGGAAGGTATTTAAGCATGAACTTAACTTTAGGTACATGAGCAATAGAAGTGGTTGCATTTCTTGTTTTTCCACTCAAAATTTTCATTTTTCTTGGGGGACACATTGGGAAGGTGGGAGCAAGAGACACTCAAGTTTCTTGGGAATGTTATTTTTTAACATCAGATAATTTCCAGGAAATTGACGCTCTCTATGAAAATTTTTCATTTAATTGAAAACCAGTTTTTGGCTGGAAGTTCTCAGCTGGACCTGGGAGTGATCCCTGCAGAGTGACCAAGGCATGTCATGTGCTCACTATTAGACACTTGCTTAAGTGCTTTCTCCATGACAAGCACCTCTGTCTGGGCTTAAAATAAAGGAGCACTCGAGCTCCAGCTGAGGCTGAGCTGGCAGCGGAACTGGGGAGGGATGTTGTGTGTGTTTGGGGTGGTTGGTTTTTTTTCCCCCCTCCTTTATCATTTCAGTAGTGAGCTCCTAGACGGGGATGTGTCCTGCAGGGTGCAGGGTTGCAGATGCTGAAATGCTTACCTCAGTAAAAATAAAAAAGATGGGAGGGAGGAAAAAAAAAGAGACATTTTTTAAAGGCTTACAGTTTTTTTGAGTTCAGCCTAACGTTTTGACCTGCATTGCTGCAATACGCTCTGTTTTCACTGTCCCTAATTTTGTGTATATACAAATACTTTATTTATTAAACACCATTGGTCATTTAAAACTTACTAAAAAAAATAACAAAAGCCAAGCTGCATTATGTAGACCAGCAGAAATGCAGACTTCTAATGTGGTTTGAACCAGATTAAAAAAACAAAAACAACAAAACCAACACAAAAAAGCAAATAAAAATTTGAGACTTTATTTAAATCCAATGGACTTTATACCTACAGGTGCTACAGTCCAGTCTGTCGTGTGTCTGGTGCTCTGTCATGTTTGGTGTGTTCATTTTTTATCTTCTCTCTTCTTTATCTTTTCACCCCAGCCCCCTTTTTTCCTGTTTTGTACAGATTTTGGAGGCGTACAGGTAGATATAATTCCTTGATGCAGCACATTATTATTTTCTCTGTAATATTTCCAGAGGTCTTTCACCCCTCTTTTTTTTTTTTTTTTTTTGTAGAACAGTGGCTTTTTTCTTCTATCATCCAGTCTTAGGAAAACACCAGTTCTATAACTATATAAAATTTGTAATCTGAGGGGCAGAAATTTATTGTAAATTCTTAACTTTTTATTGTAAAGAAAAAAAATATACAGAGTTTAACAGAAAGTTATGCCTTTCCTTCTCCCAGACCAGTCCCTAAGGCTGCCCCTCTGCTGTGGGGCAGCCCTAAAATTCACCCTGCTGTGGTCTCTAATAGTGGTTTGCCAGAGGCTGCGTGGTGCAGATTGCACCAGCGTTTATTTTTCACGTAGATTTGTGGCCCTGGAGGACTCCTCAGCCCTAGCACGGGGTTTTGGCTGTGTGCTCAGCCTCCAGGAGCTGGGACAGGAGCTGGCGTGTTGGGACGCACGGTGTCCAGGGGTGATGTCCTTTTGCTGGGAAGCCGGGCAAGCCCAGGGACAGCCCGTTATAGCACTCCATGGTTTGCACTTGTAACTGCATCCACACTCAGCTGCTGGTCGCTTATTGCCCATCCACTGAGGTTTTATTTAATTAGCTAAACACACATCTGTCTTTAAAAATCTCTCTCTCAAAGCTCAGCATTTCAGAGCGCTCAGACCTGCGTCTCATAGGGCTGACATGCCTCCGTCCGTGTCTTATCTGTGTAGTGACAATAACCCTCTATCCACAGTTTGCTGTAGAAAAGAACTCCCCTTTTTTTTTAATCTGAGGGCTGAGAGCGCGATGCTGTGTTGTTGTGAGGCACTGAGTTCCTCCTGTAAGTCGCTGGGCATCCTTGGCTGGTTTTGCAATCCCCAGGGTGCTTGGCCGGTTGGCAGGAGGCTCTCCAGTCTCTGCAGGTACCTTCCTGTAGTATTTGAAAGTGGATGAACTAGGGCGATTCTTACTGAAAGTAATGATTTTTCTTTTCCATTAACAATGGGGTTATTTTTTAGTTCCTGTGTTTACTTTAATTCTGCCCTTAAAGAAGTCTTCACTTAGGTCCTTAGTAATATATTTGCAGAATTTACTATGAGGAAGTGTAATATACATCTAATTAAGAGCTTAGGTTGTTTGTTTGTTTGTTTGTTTGTTTTTTTAAATGGGGTTGGGTTTCATCTGTGTTTCTCCTATTGTCTGAGACTTGCATTATCAAAACCAACTAGTGTTTTAATTAAAATAATTTCAACTGATTCAGTAGCATGACAACTTGGATAAACCAGCTCCCAGTTTTCCCTGCTTGAAACATTTTCCTGCATGTGTTAACCTGAGCCGTGCCATTGATGGGACGTGGTGGTCACTCCTGTGGAGAGCAAACTGCAGTCGCTGTTGGAGGCAATAGAAGCCCACCCGGTGGCCACTCTAACCAGCATCAGTGCCAGGCAAAGCCCAGGACCTGGCTCTGCACTGCGCCACCATCCTCTGACATCAGGGGACAACCCCATGGATCATGGCCCAGGGTACAGACATTCCTCTAGGACACATAGGTCTGTCCCACCGAAATCAGCCGGAGGGGTTAGAGCCAAAGGGTTGGGGACCAAGAGTGGAGGGATGGAAGGGGGCCTGGCCTGAGACTGTCTGCAGCGCTGGAGGAGGAGCCCTGTTTTAGTGGGCTAAACCTTTCCCTGGCTGGGGGATTTGCAAGGAAAACAAGCAACCAAAACCAGCAAGGAATATGAAGAACCACCTGCTTGTCTTTGATACACTCAACTGCGACCTGGGCTACCACTCAGTGGGAAACTTTTTGTTTTCATGGAAATGGCAGTTCACAGGAGAAATCCATTTTGGCATGACTGTTGCAGGAAAGAAATTGGTGACTCTTCATTTCAAAATGTTCTTACAATTTTTCATTTTCGTATTGTTTGTAGTGCTCACTATCTCCCGCCATGTCAGTAGTGCTGCCTCTTGTATCTCCAGATCAGAGTGTCTCCAGGAAAGAAGAGATGTTTTCAGTCCATAGTAAGTAGCAGCAGCCGTTAATGAGTTGGAAACTGAAATAATAGAGCATTTATTTAACTGAGTTTTTATTGTGTGACATGTCAGTACGGATGTCATGAAATAACTTTACAAACCTAGAACATTTGAAATAACATTTTTAAACTTAAGAATAAAAAAAAAAAATTGAAATTTTTATGGTAGAATTTTTCTTGAATGAACAAAGTTTAACTTTGTTTTCCAGGGGAAACGTCACTGAAATCGGTATGATTTCATATGTATACGTACACACATAGTTTTACTGGAACTTGTTTTTTCTGAGCAATTCCTCTTTTGACAAAATATATTTGACCAGACCTATTATCGATCAACCAGCATTTACTGCACCTTTAAAACCTTTGTTAACCTTTTGTCTGATGGTAAGACCAGCCTGTTCCTTGGCAGTAGCATCAGGTGTAGGCTCAGTGGGACCAGAGGGAGACCCGCATCCCGTGGTCTGTCTCCTGAAGGGAATGTGTTGCCTACGGCAGTTCTCTGCTCACCAAACGTTGTCTGTGCAAAACCCTCCCGGCTTTGTATCGATGGTGATGTTGAACTTTTTCTACCGACAGGGTTTGTAACTGTAGAACTGATATTTCAGGACTGTGTCGCTGTTGGTTGTGAGCGTGTGTCTGAGATGGGCACACACACGCACACCCACAGACACGTGTGTGCATGTACATACACACGTTAGTTACCCCATGAGGCTCTTCCCATGTTCTCTGTGTGGTAGAAGCAGACTGCGGTTACCTAATCTAGTTCTTTCTCTCTTTTGGGGACTCTTAGACCAGTTTTTAATTTTTTTTTCCTTGTTTTGAAAGGAATGATGTTTTTTAAGTCGGGGTTGGAGCTGAGGGGAAGGGAAGGGGGCGGGACAAAGAAAAAACACAACTTTTTTAGTACTGGATTTTAAAAAGACATATTCTCAGTCATGAGCAGTTACCACTAGAGCTAACTGTGGGCAGGCTCTGCGTTGTTGGAGATAAATTTAGGGCGAGGATTCATTACACTAGAAGCATTATCTTGCTTGTAAAACAACGAGATGCATTTTTTTAAAAGAAATGGTATTTGCATATCTTTTTAAATGTCCTTTTTAAAAAATAAGTCACCAGCTAGGATTTGACACAGGCCACTTAGAACTTACCCCTGATACTGGCATAACCAATCCAGACATATTTGTTGTTGTATTTTTGTTTTGTTTTGGATTTTTTTTAATATTTAAAAAAAAGTTACTTTTCTGTATGATGTGCATGCAAATTTACCGTAACTCTCTTTCTTAAAACTTTTTAGTGCCATTTCTAGTATATTCCTGTAAATGTCAGTTACTGAAAAGAAATGAGTCAATGTAAGTAGTTTAGCTTGTTTATTGCAAATTGCTGGCCTCAAACACAACAGAATTAAAAAGAGTTAGAAAGTAATCTTTGATGTTACTGGTAATCATGGACCCTGGTCCTGGGGCATTTGTTTTGTTTTCATAATAAAAAGAAAAATTGTTTTGTGCGTGCAGTTTGATCCCGTATTTTCCCCCTCTTCTCTCCCTTTCCCTTTCCTCATCTCCTTTCCCAGGTGTTGCATTTGCTCCAGTTGAAACCCCGTAGGGCTTTGATGGAGCAGGCAGTTGAGTAGCATTGCTAAGAGACAGGCGTAAATACACGAGGAGTCCTTGTGCCATGAGTATTGAAATAATGTGGAATTAATTGTGCAAGTCCAGCTGTGGGTGCCAACGGGGCGAGGTGCCTGGGGAGCAGAGGGCAAGTCTGGGGTGCTGCCAGCTTGGCGTGGGGTCTCAGCCTACAGTGTGAAGGGGTCTCAGTTTATGTGAAAATTGCATCCAACTGAGGTAAGTTCAGCTGAAAAAGATGAGGTGGACATTTCCTCCAGGTTTAATGCTGACTGCTTTCAAGCCACTGAGACCTGAAGGAACCAGAGGGCATTTCTCACCAGTGTTGGCAGTGGCACCCGCTCCACTGGCCATGCTGGCCCTGCAGGGCAGCGAGCCCAAGGCAAGCAGGATGTGGCAGATGTATTGGAAAAGGGGTGGCCCAGAGTGGCTGGTGTCACCTTCACAGCAGGGCCTTCATGTTGTGTGGTGGCCAAAATCTATTCTGGTTCCTGGAGAGGGTTCAGGTTGGTTTTGCTGTTAGGTTTCTCGAGTGTGTGCTGATGGTTTATTTATAAGGTAGGGGTTACAGCAGCCGGGTTTCCCCAGGGTTAATCTTTCTCTAACCCCGTTCCTTCTCGCTGGGTTTAAAGCCACGGTCTCCCTAAGGTTTCAGCAAACCTGTTTGGCTTCTGTTATATCTGTAGCTGCATGTTGTACCAGTGATACCCCCAAAGGAAATGTTTGTTCAGCCTATCCCATAAAAATCTCCTGTGAGGCCCTTGCCCCCCAGGAAGACGTCGTCTTTAGCATTCACTAATTATTTGTTGGTGCATCAGGCAGTGCTGCTTCTTACGGGCTGGGAGGAGGCTGAGGACAGGCAGAACACAGTTGAGGTTGGGCTCAACCTGTATCCATAGAGGTTATTGTGACATCCAGACCTTCTCCTCATCCTGGGCTCACCACTAAGCCTTGACAAGGGCTGTCAGGAACCTGGAGGAGGCTTCTCTGCAGGAGGCCAGTCCAGAGGTGACATGGTGTGACTTTGAAAAGGGAGGGTACCCTCAGCCCACCAGTCACTGAGGTAATTCCCAGTGGGGAGGAACCCCCATCTGCTGAGGCTTCTCTCTTCCCCAGGGAAGGATACAGCTGTAATCCAAAGTGCTTAACATGCAGAAGAAAACCAGCTGCTTGTGAGGATGCGTTCACATCATTTTAATGCACTTTATCCAAGAGGCTACACCAACGTTTTAAACAAGTGCATCAACACAACGGGCTCACGGAAACGCTCGCTCCCCAGCCTGCTGTGACTAATGAGGATGCGCAGACACGGAAAATAATATTAGAGTCACGTTCCCAGAGAGATGGAAGAACGGGTCACGCTCTTCCTGTGCTGTCACGGCTCCAGCCTGGAATAATTTATGCATGTACTTTTTATAGTTGTACAGTCCAAATCACACTCTTCAGAATTTTGGTTTACCAGCCACATAAACAAAAAGATACTGATTATACCCCAAAATAATCAACTTTCTCACTGAAATTAAAAAAAAAAAAAGTCTACTTGTTCTTTTCTATAAGAAAAGTAAAGAAAACGAACAGCTGGTTTTGGGGACGTGCTGTTCCTTAAACTCCCAGAGTTGATGCACTCCCCTGGGCTGCTGGAAAGGCCCTGGGCCTCCCTCTCCTGGCTCTCGGGGTCGATTCCACCCGCAGTTCCCAGGAGAGCACTCAGACCAGCCTCCTGCCCCTTTCCATGGATCCTCACCTCTTTGCTGGGCCAGAAACCGGAGCCCCAGATGGTCCTGCATCCCAGGTGATGCTCCATCTCAATGCCAGGCACCACCACGGCTGCGGTAGCTTTCAGAGTTTGGGGGATCTCATTTGTAAATCTCATTTTGTGAACCTCTGCTTTTTCCCCAGTTGAAAAACATGTATTCAGCAAAATATTTCCCCCCTTTCCCCACCCTGAGCTAATCCTGGCAAGAAGAAAAGGACCACGAGCGTGCAGAGCAACGCGCAGGGTCTGTGAAACACCGAGAGTCCATCAGCAGATTTAATTTTACGAGCACACACACATCAGGTACCAAACATCAACACATGCATAAATAGTGCTATAAAAAAAACTCAACAGAAACCCAAAGAGCTGCCTGTGGTTTGCAGTGCGTACGTGGGTCAGGGCCCAGGGCATCAAACCTCCACCATCTCACCTCAAAACAGGCACCTTCTCCACACTCCAGCGTGTGGAGTTCAGCAAACTCAAGTGTGTCTTGTAGCATTCAACCCACACGGGAGAGGGGGAGAAGGTGATTCTTCACGGTATAAAAAAAAATAATAATAAAGTGCTTGATAAAGGAACAAGAGGTTTTAGATAAATAAGTGATGGATGTGCCTAATTTTAGGCAGGTAAATAATCCATACTGAGGTCAACATCAAATACTGATTTGCTTGAAGCTCAGCCCGTGCCCAGGCGGTGCCGGATGGGGCACAGGGGCTGCAGGAGGGCCCCAGGGCAGGACAGAAATGTCACGCTTCAACGCTGAGCCCTGGGCACGTAATTAGTGCCCCTGGAAGTGGTTCCGCTTTGCTTTTAATAAAGGTTTAGGTGCTGGCTGGGTTGGGTTTCTCAGCTTGGTCTTGCCTTGAGCGAGTTAGGGAATACCCTGAAAGTGGTCCCTACTCCCAAGAAGTGCAATTGTAGGATTTTTTCCTTCCTAAACCCCTTCAGTTACTCGAAACAAACGCTCCCAGACATGACTTTTAAAATACACACACCGAATCTACTCTCCAACCCGAAGCAGAAGGTAAACCCTTCCGAGCTGCTGTGTGCATTAAAACAGAGATATGAAGCAAACACGGGTGGGCTCTTGCTCTCTGGGGGCAGGTTCGTGCTGCCCAGGAGTTCCCTCACCTCCCATAGCAGGAGACGGGTGTATTTACAGTCGTTTTCTTCCTGTTGCTCTCCTGGGCCCATCCCTCCCTTTCAGGTGGTTCCCTTGTGATCCATCCCCGGAGCCTGGGCTGGGAATGGAGAGTTGGGAAGGGGATCAGCTCCACGACTCCAGAAGTCCCCTCTGTTATTCCCGTGACACCAAACCATGGCATCAGAGAGGGCCCTTTGCTTTGCCCGGGATGAACCTGCGCCGCAGCTTTCCCACCAGCTGATGCGAAAGGCTCAGATGAAATGCTCAATACATGATAAATCCCTGTGATAAATCACCGGTTGTACGAGACCACTTCCAGGGCAGTAATTTAACGGCAGAAGAAGTTAACGGCCGGGCGGTTTGGCAGATCACCTTCTTAAGATCTTTGCTTGGATGGAAGCTGGCCCCTCTCCCCCCTGCTCCCCCCGCAGCATCCACGGGGCTTTGGCAAGGCCTGAGGACTGGCAATAGAAGTGCCCCCCGGGGCTGGTTCCCCAAGGCCAGCGGGTGTTTCTCACGGAGCACGAGCCATTTCCAAGCAACACATGGCCCAGCACGCAACCCTGCCCAGATGCCAGGCAGCGAACCGAGGCTCGGGGAGTTCCCCGGCCGGGCTGTTTTCACTATACACGCTCAAAAACATGCAAAATGAGATGCTACCGACGGTGAAAACAAACACAAACTCGAGGCAGCCTTTTGGGGCCACCCATTCCACGCCGCTTTAGCCGCAGGGCTGTGGGGAGGACGCTGCAAACCCACCTCCCCCAGCTTGAAGCCAGTCTGGTTTTGTCTCCCCCCGCGGATTTCTAACGCGAAACCACCAGAAAACTACATAATAGAGCAAAACTTGGATTGCCCCGTGTCCCTGGAGACGTCCAGCTTGTTTTTGTCCCTCACCAGGATGGCTTCGTTGCCGTACTGCGAGTACCACATGCTGCGGCTCCGGCTCAGGTAGGTGTTGGGGGGAGCTGACTCCAGCTTCTGCTGCTGCTGCTGCCAGATGAGCAGGGAGGTGTCCCGGTACCGCAGCCGGGCATAGCCCTCCGACAAGGCTTTTTCGGGCAGGGGAACCCTCCCGTTCATGACTTTGTCAGTCATCTTCTCCAGGGTAGCTCCGAAGAGGAGAGCTCCTTCCCCACAGCTCCGAAATACACCCCCCTGCTGGGTCCAACCGTGTGGATGTTCGATGCTTCGAGCTCAAGGGAGAACATCCCCAGGGCCCCACGAGCCGTTGGTGGGTGTAAGCGCCGCTCAGGAGGGGGAGCAGGGACACGGGTGCCCAAAAACCCCAACGGGCAGCCGGGGCGTGCTTAAATCGCCAGCCAGGACTTCCAAAAACTCATCCAGAGGTGGTGCCACTGGGTGTTTCATCTTGTGAAGGGACCACACGCGCGCAAACTGCTCGTTGAGAGCCCACGAAGCATCTCAACGGGCACGAGGGGTGGCTCCACGGCGCTGGGCTCGATCCGCAGCCGGGCAGGATGGGCTGAGCAGCTCTGGACGAGTTTTCCTTCCCCGAAGGCTGGATCCTGAAGCTGCAAAGCAAGATCTAAGAGGTCAGATCTAAGAGGTCACCAGGCCCGTGCCTGGATTCTCCCCCGGTGCTTCACGCAGACCCCACGCCAGCCTGAGGGAGGGCAGCTGGGCAAGCCCCGGACTCGGGGATGCAGGAGAAGATGCTGCCTCCACCCCCGGTCGTGGTCCCCGAGCTGGGGGGCCCGTCCCCTCCCGACAGCACCGCTTCAGGGCTTCAACCCGGGGGGGGGAGCACAGCGAGGGTCACCCCACGGCCTGGCAGCGGGGGTCCCTGCCCTGCCAGCACCCCTTCCCCACCATCACCGTGCCCCCCACCTCCCGCCGCCCCCTCCCTCT
>JAHREE010000453.1:159831-190072 GCA_033628505.1 Tringa tobata
CCCCCAAAAAAAAAACCTCACGGGAAAGAGGGGAAACGTCCCCTTTCTGTTTACAGCCACCGCGAAACAAAAGCAAATAATGGGGCCGAGAGGAGGCGATGGGATTTCTTGGGGTTTTTACCGAGGCCCCGGTTGGACTTTGATGGGCTGGAGGAGCGGGCGGTGCTTGGGAGGGTGCTGCCCTTGAGGACAGAACTTTGCCTGGGAAGGCTAAAAGCAAATTAAGCAAATAAAGAAAAAAAAAAAAAAAAAAAGAAACAACCCCCCAAAAAACCAACCAACCTCAAAACCCAAAGCCTGCTGCTCTCAAGGCTGCCCGAGTGCCTGGGGCAACCGGGGTCCCGGTTTGGTGGCCCCCGGCGCTGCCTCTGCCCCGCTCTTCCTCGCCGCTTCCAGGGATGGGAACTCGGGAAGCTTCAGGGGTTGTCTCCTCGGAAGTGTTTCCACTTTCTGGTTGTTTTGGTGGAAGCAGGCTTAAACGAAAAACAACAAAAACACCCAGCTCTGCTTGTTTTGGGTTTGAATGCTCTGCTTATGGTTTTTTTTTTTTTCTGCGAGCGGAGCTGAGCGGTATTTGCATGGGAATCGGGAAGTGAAATCAATGAGAAACAAATGAAATGGGGTACTTTGTCCTCCCTGCCCGGCAGCCCCCGTGTTGACAAGCCAACAGCAAATTTGTCTTTTAGTTTTGAGCAACAACAGGTTTTATTGGTAAAAGGGAAAGGAAATTTCCTGGGAGCCGAGGGCACGCGAGACTCCGTTTAACTTTCTCCAAGCGTTCAGAGATAAATAATGTATAATGCTAACGTGGGTTGTGGGTCTCTGCTGTGCAAGCACTCTGCTTATCCGGCCAGTGCCTTTCCCTTCTCCCACCGGAGTTTTTTTCCAGGGCAATGGTGGGGTTTTTTGTCTGTTTGGCCTCTTCGTGTGCTGGGGGAGCTGCTGTGGCTGGGGACAGCTGGGAGCGAGGTGTTCGGGCCCAAAACTTGGTGTTTTTGCTGCACCACGTGGACGCAAGGACATCGCTGCTCCTTTGCAGAGTCAAGAGACCTTGGTCCTGCAAACCGAGGGGGTGGGAAGCCCCAACTCTGTGGTGGTGAAAACCAGCCCCCGGCACGGAGTAAATAACCACACGTACTGATGCCTCTTCCCGGGGTGGAACAATGCTGTGAGATTTCCTCTGAGCTTTCCAGGCTATAAACTGATCAAACTGTCTTCCATACAAACGGATGTTTCCAAATATATAAACTGGCACGCTGGAGCTGTAGATGTGCAGGGACTCCTGCTTTCTTAGAATGTGCTGAGAATGGCATACTGTGCATTTTTTTTTTTTTTTTGTGTCTTTTAAGGAAATATTATAGCCCCACCAACCTAATTTCAGTTCAGTATTTCCCCTGTGGGGAATGAAGAATGGGTTTAAAGCTGGTAGTGGCGACCCGGGGAAGATCCCAGTGGTCGTTTGCAAAGGATGCTCTTGCCGAGGGCAGGTGTTGCTCGTTGGAGGTGAGAGTTTACAGCCCAGCTGTCCTTAATGAAGTTGTTTTCTGGCTGCTTCCCTGGCTTCAGGAGGAGCGTGGAGGGGCTGAATCGGGTGGCTTTGGTGGTCACCTCTGTGAGAACCTGGTGGTTGGCAGAACCTGGCGTGGGAGTGGGTGCTCAGGTGAGGCTCAGCTGATGCTTGTCCTTGGCCAGGATGGGACTCAAATCAACCCAGACTTGATTCTTCACGCTTGCTCTTCTGTATTTGGTGTTTCTCTGGCAATTCCTGAATTTGGGAACCTGGTTTCTCCCCCCTGGTGGATAAAGGCAGGAGGTTGCTCTTTACCTTCCATGCACCCGTGGTGTGGGTGGCCCAGGGAGGTGGGGTCCCAGCCCAGCCGAGGTGGGGACAAACGTCCCCTCAGCTCTCAGTGAGCAGTCGAGTCTCTCTGGGCCAAATTCCAGAAGAAGAGTGTAGGAACCCATGTGTGTCACACAGCTGCCATGCGTTCAGACACGGGGCGAGGGATGTGCAAGGCAGAGTGTGCCTAGAAACTTCAGAGGCTGTTTTTGATGATAAATGCACATTTTGCCTGGCTGGGCTGGCTAACCAGCCGTCTGCCTTACTCCACAGATGACTACTTTTTTCTTTTTTTTTTATTCAGTCAAAATGCCAGGAGGCAAGACACTTGTGCTAGACTTGAAACACCCAGTAATGCTCTGTCATCCACCTTTCTCCATGAATTAAATGGGGTTGTGCAGGTGTGTAACGAGAAACAGGTTTTTGCCCGAGGTGAGCATCGTTTGAAAGGCTGGAGGTGAAATCACAGCTCTCTGTAGAGAAACGCTTGAAGATCTACACGCTGTTGGATGTTTGTTTGGTGGGTTTTGTTGTTTGTTTTCCTTTTAATTTATTTATTTATTTTAATCTCCCTCCCTGCTGATTTGTTTCTGTGAAGGTGTGCTGTGTGGTGAGGTTTGAGCAGCGGGTCCTGGTCCCAGCACAGCATGAGGTCCTGTCCCCATCCTCCTAAAACCTTCCAGCAGGGAAACCAAGCTGCTGGAATGGCCAGGCTGGTTGTACACAAGTTTACTACTTGATGGCTAAATAAATAAATGAGTAGAATTGCCTCATTAGGTTGCAATCTTAATTTGCTTTATTTTGATGCTGAATTGCAGAGACCCGAGTCGGGTGCTTGGCAGTTCCTGGCAGGGTGGGATGACCCAAAGCTGCTGAACCTCCACAGAGATGGACAAAATAAGCAGGAAAAAAAAAAAAAAAGTCTTAAAGCCCAGTTCTCTTCTGAGAGTTGGTGGACGTGAGGCCAGTTCTGATGAGCCCGGAGTAAAACTTCATTTCTGCTAATTGCTCTTGCTGTAGAGGTTGTGTCTGGAGAGGTGGGGAGTGGGATGTGTGTACTTGCCCTCGGTACTTATTGATCATCGTGTCTATTACCGTGATTGGATTTTGGAGGGTTGTAATTCCAGCTGGTTTGCCAGCCCACGGCGGGAGGGTGATGCAAAGAACATCTTTATTGGCAAATGGGAGCAGACGTGGCACCCCTCAGGCTGGCAGTCCCAGTCCCCAGCTCCCAGTATAGCATTTCCCCCCGTCTCCAGGACCCCCTTCTCTCCCCCGGAGCTGGCACTGACCTCCAGCCCTCTGGCACTGTGTGCTACCCCTGCTCTTGCATCCCAGGCTCCCTTTGGGGGTAGGATGGAGAAGCCCGAGCTTTGGATTTTCATTGATAATTAGGTTTGGATCGTAATTTTGTTAAGTCTCTGCTCAAATACAAATTAAATGACTCTTCACTTGCGTTACAGCGTGGTGAGGCATAGAAGATAATATGTGCAATAAAAAATTGCACGTTTGGGTGAGGTTGATATTTAGTGGTGTGTGGTTGGTGTTTTTTTTATTTTTTTTTTTATATTTTTTTTTGCATTTGCCTTAGATAAAATGTAGTCTTTTCTGATAGGGACTTGGACATGTACTGTCCAAATTGGGAAGGGAAGCTCAGGAGAGCCCTGCTGGAGGCTTCTTTGTGCAGGGAGGTCTCCGGGCAGAAACCTCCTGGGGGTGGATCAGTTTTGTCAGACACCTTCGTGGGTGTGGGATTGATCAGGAATTATCCCTGAAGATGGAGAACTCGGGAGCTGCTTGCAGGGTGCCAGGTCCCTGTCCTTGCTCTGGTGGCGTGCTGGCACCCTGGTGTCTGCAGACCTGGGTCAACCTCTTGGCACTTGTGGTGATGCCATGGAGGGCCGTGTGGAAATGTATATCTCTTGGCAAAGTGTTTGTGTCACCAGTGCCTGAGGAGCAGGAGGGAAAGGAGTGTGCAGGGTGCCACAGGGGCTGGCACCATCACCATTGTGCCCAAGGGCTCTCAGCCTGCCCTCCATCCCAGCTCCACGAGAGTTTCTGCTCCTGAATCTCAGCAGCTGAAGGAAATGTGGGTTCTTTCAAGGGAAAGCTACTAAGAAAAAAGCTGTAACTCCCCAAATCCTGTCCCATCTTCCCACTCCTGGCTGTATGAGCATGCTGTGGCAGTGTTCTCTGTGTATTTAGGCAGATGGAGGTTGGTATCTGTGGCAGTTGTGCTCTTCTAGGGCTCGATCGTGTGATTTGTTGTAAGGTGAAGACTCCTATTGATACTGTGTTGCACTCACCCATCCTTTAAGGTTGGCCTGGACACCGCTAAATATCTCTTTTTCCTGCTTCAAAATCTGCTGGATACTTGGAATGAAGCAGCCCCACATTTAATGCCTGTGTCTGTGTGTGCACAGACTCCAAGTTAGCGGTAATGGTCAGCTCGTTAAGGATTCTTATTTTGAAGCATATTGTCATCTCTCCAGAGATCATCCATCTCGGTCTGCAGTGCCTGGAGGTTTTATTAGGGCTCTTGAGGCTGATGAGACCCAGCAGACGTAATTGGTGTGATGCCTCGGCTGCCCACTGCTCCATTCTGCTCTGATTAAGGGACCACGCAGACAAGTGACTCCCTCGGTGGATGGATGGATGGATGGTTGGATGGATGGACGGACGCATGGAACACCCGGCACCTGACTGACCCGTCAGGCAGCTTCGTGGCTGTTGTTGCTGCTGAAGGATGGCAATAATTTGGTATCAAAGTCTTATTTATTGATGATGTAAGCGCTCATTTGCCGTGACAACTGGGAGCAGGTGGTTTGTAGCGGCTGCTCCCCCCAGGTGTATGGGAGATGAAGGCACGCTGGCGTGCTTGGTACTGGTAATTATTCACAAGGCTTTGGGACTTTTTAACGTGCCACTTGAAGGCTTTATAGCTACAATGCTTGTAATTACTTCCACACGTCATGATAGTAGTTAGGTATAATTCAGTATTATCGGACTGGGTAGGTGGGTTGTCTGAGCAAGGTCTGTGTTGCTGCTCTCTGATTTACCCTGCGCGGATCCTCTGGCTTTTTATTTACTCTCTGCTGCTTGAAACTGAGATCCGTTCCAAAAGCGGCTATAAAAAATGGCCTCATTACATATCACTGTTTACTGTGTCTCACTGACTTCCCGTTCAGATGTGCTGAGCTTTACAAAGGGAGAAAAGGTGCTCTGTCTTCTACGGCCGAACCCGTGAGCTCCTTGCAAATAGGAACTAATTTCAGGTTTCCTTCCTAGCCCCCCCTCATTCCTCCTGAGTGTCAAATAGCACCCTAAAACCTTGTGTTAGCTAGAGGAAGTGCCCTCTTTTTTGGTCTTTGGCGAGGTTTTAAGATATAACTGAACCTGCAGCTGAAGGCTCATATGTATTCTGTTGGGGCAGGAGAAGGCAGAAAGTGTTAGATGGATCCTGCTACTGTGCCAAGAAGCATGAAAAGCAGTGAAAACTTTCCCCCCCCTCCCCTTGAAAGATTGAGGAGAGCTAAATACCTGCTTTAAATACCTAAGAGGAACGAAGTCTGAAGTCTCCAATGAATAGATGCCTTTAAAAACACAAAGCCAAGAAACCCAGTCAATTTGGTCGCTTTTCAAGTTGGGACCAGGCTTGGAAGCTGCCTTCTCTCTCAGCAGCATGTTGATGAGCTGTAAAAGAAATGCTTGGCTTCTCCATCCTTCTCGGTGGCCATCCTTTGTGCTGGGTGTGCCACCAGGAAACGGGGTACCTTGCTGCTTGGTGCCTCCAGGGAGAAACGGGCAAATTTTCGGCAATGGCGCTTGTGATGCTTAATTCCTGTGGCTGTGTTTGAGGCAGTTGGGTGAGGAATTGGGGCTGCAAAAATTTGGGCTAGATCAAGCAAGGTGTGCGCCGAGGATGAGGTTATATCGAAGGGTTGAGCATCTCCACCTCGCCCGTGCCCTGCGGGATGGTGCTGACCCATCACCCCCTGGCATGGCTCATGGGAGCCCCTGGTCAGTAACGTGGACCCTTTGCTTTCTTCAGCCCATCTGGAGCCAGAAGGGACCTGATTCTTGGCACTGAGGGAAATGTTGCTTCAGAGTGACCTGAGGGCAAATTTTTGATCCACTGCTTTGTCCCCTCTTAAAGAGACAAGACTTTTTTTCTCCAGTGTTGGAGCTTTTTCCCTGCAATACTTCTCTATTTGTCTTCCTCCTAAGCCTTGCTTTTTCAGTGGTGTCTCAAATATGCTCATCCCACGTGTTCCAGCAGCCTGGGGTGGGAGCACTGGGATCCCATCGATTTAGGGCAAAGTGTGAGTGAGGGGGTGGAGGGTTTACTGTACATTTAAGGTGTATGTGGTGGCGTGGAGGGGGGGTAAGTACAGTGAGGTGGGCAACACCTCCGGGAAGTGAAGACTCTCTCTGCTTTGATTTTTAAAGCATGGATCCACCTTCTTTGAGTCGCACACAGCTTATTTTCAGTTTTATTTATTTTCCTCCTGCTTCCTCACGCTACCCTTGGCATCAGTTGGTTCCCTTGGACTCTCAGTGATCTTAAGATGAGGCCCCGTGGCCGCTCTCCCAGCAACCAGCCCAGCGTCCCGGATCTCTGATCCCACCCCAAGACTTGCTCTGGTGCTGAGTCCATCTGTCTGCCCAGCTGTCCGTGCAGCATCCCGGGACCCGAGGGGCTCACCGGTGCCGCTTGGGTGAGTGCTGGCCCCAGGCAAAGCCTGGTCTTGTCCCTGCTGCCAGCCTGCTGCGAGCCACCCCGGCTCTCCTGCCGGGATTAGCCCGAGGGCTCACGTTATGGGCATGTCCTTGGGGTGACTCACGTGTCACCCGACAGCAGCCTCCTGGTTGTGTCCCAGAAGTGTGTCCTGCTTCCTCACTCTAAGCTGTATTCCCTCCGATGCTCCTTTTACACAGAGGGGGAAGGACCTTCTTTTACAGAACAGCTATTAATTACAGTCTGCTTTTGACAACTTCAAACTCGGCGTTAATGAAATTACTTTTCCCAGTGTTGTATTTCCCCTGCAAGAAAAAGCCTGGAAAAAGGTCTGTTTCTAATAAAACTGACATTTCCCCCCCCGCCTCCCTTCATGTTTTCTTTGGTTGCAGCTCAGGGCTGTGCTTCATCCGATGATACAACTGGAAGGCAACCACTCCTTGCCCTCCACCCTCCGGGATGGCTCGGAGCCTCCTGGGTGTGCAGCGGAGGGGTTGGATGGGCTGGGGCTCTCCAGCTCCCTGCAGGTGGGGATTTTGGCCAAACCGACCAGCAAAGCATGTACCTGCCCATAGAACAACCTGTGCTGCTTGAGCACCCGCTGCCCGGGTCTCCTACAGCTTGGGTTTATGGGTGACCTTGCAGCTGCTGAGCCCTGTGATTGTGATCTTATTCCTGTGGGTGTTTTGTACCACTGCTGCTTCTGGGAGTGTTTGACTTGGGATCCTGTTCTGGACCAGCTCAGCCCTGTTGGGTCCAGTCCATGTCAATGGTAAGGTTTAGCTAGGATGACCCAACCTGAAAGTTTTCCACAGGGGTACCTCATCTATGACAGGTAATTGGACCATCCGAGTCCTCTCCTCTTGGGGCAGAGGATGTTCTTGCCTCTAGCTAAAGCCAGAAGGACTCAACCATAGAAAGAACCAGAAAAAATATGGGTGCGGATGGGGCAGGCTGTTAATCGGTGTCTAGGCTCACAGCCCTGTTGCTCTGCAAAAAAATCAGTTATCCCCAGGAGGAATCACTGAAGCGTAGTAGTTTATTGGCCATCAGACTTCCCAGCCCGTCTAACAAGTCCTGCAGAACAACTTTTGGAACATTTCTAGTTTTAAGAGCCCTTTTCTTTTGAAATCCCCGAAAGGGTTGTTTCAACCCGGCGGGAGGGCTGCAAGCCCTTTCCCGTCACCCAGCGAAGGACAAAAGATGCCGCCTGCCCATTGTCTCCCTTCCGTAGCAAGAGGTAAGGTGAAATCTATCCTTCTGGTTTCGTAACCCGTGGGCCTGCCCTGTCTGGACAGCAAGGATTCAGCTGGAAGGTCCTCCTTCGCCTCCTTGGAAAGCCACCACCAGCCTGACTCATATCCTGACTCACTCTGCTCCTTTGGCTCCCTGGTGGAGCGAACTCCTGTGTCCCTAGGCTCTCTAGCCTGGTAGAGACCCAGTTGTAAATCAGCTTCTATTGGCCGTGGTGCCGCTTGACTTCTCAGGATTGAATTTGCCAGGTTTGCTGGACCTGGGGAGCATCTCCCACCTCGCAGGGTGCCCTGCGTGGCCCTTGTCAGCAGCTCCGTGACTCTCTTCTGGTCGGTGCTGACAGCTGACCGGGTGGTGAACCTGGTTTGGCAGAGGTGGGGGGATGCTGAGGGTTGGATGTGATAAGATGCGATGAGAGTGACGGTGGGGAGGTCGGGAGGGATTCTCACCTCCCCGGGCTGTGCTGTTCCCTGTGGGGCAGCTGCCTGTCCCTGCCTGCATCGGGGCTGAGCTCCCTTTGAGACGCCCCAAACGAGGGGGGGTTGATAAACAGGGAGAGGGGGAAGGTTAAAAGGTTCCCATAGAGGAAATTTACTCTTTTTCTCTTCAAGCATACGCTTCAATACTGGTGGAGGGGGGAGTAAATTGGCCCTTTTCTGGCATTCGTATCTTTTGTTGTGTTTTATAGTGGTTTACAGCTAAATGGAACATCTGGTATTTGAAAGGGGCTGAGGAGGGAACAGAGGAGCCTTGTAGATCAAGAAGGGGAGGAGCGGGAGAAGTGATTTGTGTTTACTGCTGCAAACACAGAATTATCTGTGAAATCCGCTCAGCTCGTGTGCATGACCAAAGTCTTCGGCCCCGTGGAGAACAAACTTAGTAAGCCCAAACTGGGAGCAGCTGGGAGCGTGGTGTCCCCTGTGTTCTGTCACCGAGGTGGTGCAGGTCACGCCTGCAGATGGGACGAGCTCTGCCATCCCTGCAGGAAAAACCCATGGCTCGTGCAGGACGTGTCCTCACTAAGCACGTGTCCCCCAGGCTGTTCTGGAAGGGAGAAGTGCTGTATAAACTGGTTTTGCTTTCTAGGACCAGGCTGTTTTGGGGTTTATCGGGTACTCGGAGTGTGCACAGCTGGGCTGGGACCATCTGAGTTCGTGCCAGGATACAGGTGTTCCCTACAGCAGAGCCCTGTTCTGCAGAGGTTGGGCTCGTCTCTGTGGCAGAAGCAACAAGAATGGGAGAGATACATATATATGTATGCAATGGGAGATATATATATATATATTTTAAGAGCTGGAGTGTGTTGAACACGGAATCCCAGGCTGAATGGTGTGTCCCCAGGGCAAGACACGTGAACAGCGTCGGGGCAGACTGGTGTGTGCATCGAGACCCTTTGCATTTATGGGAAGCACTTTCTCGTGTGAGTGATCTTCCAAGAAAAGTCACTGGTAAGCCTCAGAGAGGGGAGGAGAAAAAAAGAAGTGAAGACAAGTCTCATGTTGGCTGTGGGAGAACTATGACTTTAAACAGAAAACGAAACAAAAACTCTAGTAAACCCAGTAACTTACTTTGAAGAGTTTTATGCTTTTTTCCTCCCCCTTTATAGATCAATTTCTACATGTTTTTTTCTTTCTTTCTTAATGCTGCTGCAGGGTTTTGGGCTGTTTTCTGGGAACTGCTGTGGAGCAGCAGCTGCTGAGCTCGGCGTGGCTTCAGGCTCAGCTCATTGCCCTCGGGGTGGGTGAACTGGACGCAGGGCTTTCCCTCAATGCCACTTCTGTCACTAGATGCTCTTTCTCTGCCCAGCCAAACGTGGCTTTGGAACTCGTGATCTGCCACCAAACTACGTGGGGTTGGGCAGAGCCTCCAAGGTCTCCAGCAGGATGGTCAGGGTGGTCACAGAGCACTGTTTTTTTGGGATGAAGCATTATCATGGTGCTGGTGGCAACCTGCAGCTCCTGGCTCTTGGGTGATGCTGGCGGGACCAGCAAGTCTGCTCCTGGGGAGATGTGCAGTCTTCCAGATGGATTGGGGTGTCTTTAAGCCAAATTGTCAGTTTTCAAGCAGGAAAATAGACCTAAGAACTTAATGTTGCTAAGGGACTGGGAGCCCAGAGCTGGCTGGGAGGAAGGCTGGGCATGCAATCTGCTTGCCCAGCTCCGGGCTCCCTCCGAAAGGATGGATTTTTCTGTGTGAAGTTGCAGGAGGTGAAACGCCAGTGTTGCTCTGAGGTTTGCTGACTTGCCCTCTCCACGCTGGGCAGGTCCGTGCCAGGAGCTGATATTCCCAGGGAATTATCCCTGCTCACCTCCCCGTGAGCGTGATTCACCGAGGATCTCGCTGCGTGGGTCAGCTTTTGTTTGTGAAACTGACTGGAGATGGCAGGAGAATGTGTTACTTCAGCACAAATATTTTTAAATTGAACTGGGGTTTTGGATGTGTCTTCTAAAATAATTAAAAAAACCCAACATATGTATGTGGGAAACTGGCCAGATGTGAATCATTCTGCCCTCTGCACTTTCACATTAACAGTGCCAAGGGTGCTGGATGGCATTGCAGGTTTGTTATCTCACTTTAACCCTTTCCTGTACGTCAGTTGAATTTGGTTTCTCCAGCGGGCAGGGGTAGGGACAGGGGTAGGGATGACCCTGCTGATGGAGCGAGGACGTTCTCAAAGAGATTCCCGGCTTTAATCCCTGCCACTTCCCACCTGCTTTGCCTGGCGCCTTTCTGCACGATGCAATCGGTGTCTCCCTGATGGGAACTGAGCCCGAGACAGGGGAAACTTGGTCAAAAGTCCTGAGCTATGGGCAGCCAAACCTGTTCCTTGCACCGGGAGCCGTGGCTGTGGCCAGGAGACCAGCGAAGGAGTAGCGATGCAGCCGAGATAACACAACCCCAGCTGGGAAAGGCAACTGGGGCCCTACAGAAGTTCTGCTCATCCCTCGCTGGAATTCTGGCTTTACAGCCTCGGCGTGTCGGGGTGCACGTCCCCGAGCTTTACACTCATGCAGGAACATTTAAACATTATTATTTTTTTTTCTGTAGGGGTGACAAAGGTTAGAAGTAAATTTCCCTTGTATTGACAGCTCGGTTATCTCGGGGAGGATAACGAGGAAGCTTTAATGAAGCTACAGTATCTGCTTGAGAGTGGGGTTTTTTTTAGCCAGGTTGTTGCAAGAAGCATTTCTAATTAGAGAGAGATTTAATTCCAGATTTTTGTCATCTCTCCCCCACTCCCCGCCCCCCTTCCCTCTTAATTATATTTGCTAACGTGTTTAACAGCTTTCCCTTCAGAAAAGAACAATTTATTCAAAGGTCATAAATAGATTCTGGCATTAATTACTCCAGGAGCCACACTGGGCTGCACTGGAGACATCGACTCCATGGGGAATGCTAAACCTTTCGCAGTTGGATTTATCTGTGGTTGAAGTGATTTTGTTTGCACACACACCTCACCAAAGACAGACACCCCCTCCAAAAAGAAAAGAAAAAGGTTATTGCATCCACACTTGTGCCCAAATTTCTAAAACCCGTGGGGATCTTGTAGCTGATTTCCCTGAGCCTTTGGAACAAGCCTGTAAATCGCATCTTCTCCCTTGATCTCTCCTTGTCTTTGTTTGACAACATTTGGGGGGTATTTTTATCAATTAGTTCTTGATCCTGTCGTTTCTATTGGTTGTCTGGGGGGCTGCCATGGGGAAGCTGCTGTCTCTCGCTGCTGGGAGAGCAAACCCTGCTCTGCTTTGCTGCCTGGGGTCCATCAGGGCAGGAGGAGGGGACCGAGCTGTCCCCTCCGTGCTCAACACCCCACAACAAACCCTCAGCCTGCTGCCCACATCAGGTTAATAGTTTCTGTAACCTCCAGATTTTGGAGCGGCTGGAACATCTGTTCCAAGTGATAATAAAGCAGTGCTGAGGGGGAATTAGCATACAGCTGCCAGGGTGGGTGAAAGTCTCTATAGAAAAAAAAAATAATAATAATGGATTTATTGATGGAAGATGAAGCCTCATTGCATTTTCATAGTTCCTGGTGGTTTTTGGCAGTGTGAGCAAAATCTGTTCCTTTGCAACGGGAAAGGACAGCGCTGTGATGATGGGACTCGACTCTGATGTATGTTTAAGACTTGAGTGTCCTTTGTTTTATCATTCCAGCCCTCATTCAAAGCCAAGAATACTTCTGCCTGCTTTGGGTTCTTTTTGAACATTTCTCTGGCAGGGTTAAATCTGCCAGATGAGTCCTAATGCCTGGCTGGAGCTGGGGTGAATACTGAAAACCTGGAAAGAGCTCTGCTCCCCTGGATGGAGGATGCTCCATGTGCGGGATCCAGAGACAAGCGTCTCGGATTCTCATGGTGTGGGGTGGCTTAACTCTCTTTTGTTTTTTTTAGGCTTATGTGCAGAGTTGTGGTTTGGCTCGCACCTGTCTGCACACTGGGCTTGTTGGTGAGGACCAGCTTAATGTGCTCCATGAAACCAGGGAGGGGAGAGATGTGAGTCTGGGACCCACTAGAGCAGGAGAGGAGCTCAGCTGGGTGGTGGCTGAGCAGCTGTGCAGTGCCCCAGCTCTGCCTGTGTCCCTCTGCTCCTCTGCTGCTACTTGAGGTGCAGGGGGGTATTTAATGAAACAGCAGCTCTGTCACGGCTGGAGCAGATGCAGAGACAAAGAGGAGGTGGAGGATGCTCGGGGTGAAGTGGGGAGATGTTCCCTGGTGAGACCAGGAGGTACGTGGTACCCAAACTGGCTGCGACACCTCAGTCCATCCTGCCAATTGTCCAAAGGTTGTTAATGAATGTCTTTTTGTTGTAACTTGGTTCTTGCTGGGGTCATCAGGAGATGCAGGTCCATGTTGGCACTGCTGGTTCCTCTCCATCCCTCATCAGTCTCGGGGATCAGGATCCCCCTCACCCACTGTCTCTCTCCCTGACCTGCAGTTTTGAGCTATCAGCAGGTACGAGCAGTGATGCAAAGTGTTCCTGTGACTTTTCTTCCCTAGTGTTTTTCTGGAAGACCCAGCTCCTGGAGTCCTGTGATGTGAGAATTTAAGTTTTCCTTAAGGGAAGACAGACAAACAGGCGTTAGAAGCTCCTGCTTTCATTACTTTGGGGAAATGCATGAGAACATGATTGAAGTGCTCTCTGAAGCCTCATAAGCTCAAAAGCGAATTTAAAATACCTAAGTTTTAAAATTTATAAAGCAGAATGATTACTGAGGAAGGAGTAGGTGATATTCTGAATTCCCCCCTCCTTGCAAAATAATAAAATAAAACCATAACCAACCCACGTTTAGCTTTGGGCTCTGCCAACAAGGGCTGACTCAGTGAATAGCGTTATCTTTTACATATGAGGAGAAGAAGAATCTTAAGCAGTGTTAAACAGCTGGTTTTGCTGGGTGTAAGTAAAGGGAATGAGAGTAAAACTTCAAGAGGTGTAAAGCAGCCTTGTAATTGCGTGGGGGCAGAGAGGAACTTGCCAAGGACGAGGCTGGGTATTTGCACTGAGTGTTAAATCTCCCAAGCTGGAGCAGGGGGAAGGATTTCTCTCCCGTAGCCACCGGGTTTTGCATGTTCTCCTCCTGGGGATGAGGAGAAAAGCTGTGTTTCACTGAGGACCGCTCTCCTGCAGATGTGGAAGGAGGAACTGCTCAAATCCCCTTTCTGAGTGTTTTTATTCCTTATGATTTAGACGGTTTTTTTTGAGAGACGGCTCTCCTAATAACAGTTTAATGGTGTGAAGATGCTTTATAATAAAGACGAGACATCAGGTAGTGTTATCGCTCCATAGAAACCCGTTATTCACCCGAGCAGGGCTGTTATTAGTCTGATTCTGGTAGCGCAGTGGCAGGAGGAGCTCCCTTTGATGGAGCATAGGAGGAAACTGGAGGCAAAAAGGGGTATTTAACTTGTCTCTGTGCTCAAGGTAACTTAATAACTGCTTGGTTTTGTCTTTGTCACGTTAGCAGCCAGGCTTTGTCATGTATTTGAGTGCTGAAGAATAAATGGAGAACTTCTCCTCCCTCCGCCCACTTAGTGTTTTACTCAAAAATTGGAAGAAAAATGCCTTTTGGCGATGGATGGCCATCCCGCCCCGTATTGCGCAGGGGCCAGACCAGCGAGACACTTTCTGGCTCAGTTCTTTCTTTGGGGTTTAACGTTTTCAGTCTCCATTAGGCTGAAGATACATCTCAGTTTCTTGGCTCTCGGCCGTCCTCGCGGCCACGCTGGGAGATCGCAGGGTAACGAGGACTGACGGGGCTGGAGCCCATGTGCAGCCCAGGGTCCTGCCCTGGCTCCAGGCTCTCTCCCTCTGGGTGTTTTGCCCTCATTGTTCCTGTTATTCTTTGGGAAAAACTTTCTCAGAACTTCTGTGGGTGGCTTGTGAAAAACAAAGAAATAATCTCACACGCAAAAACGAGGTGCCGGTAATACAATTCTGTGGGTTTAAGGCAACCATTAAAAAAAAAAAAAAGCAGAAGACAGTGTTTGGTTATTAAAGACAGCGTTTGGTTATTATTGCTGTGGGCTCGTGTGTGTGCTGGGGGCTGCTCCCAGGCCTGATTCTGTAGGAATCTCCTTCAGCAGGGGACAGGAATGCTCAAAAATCTCCGCCTCCCCCTCCATTCCCCCCCCCGGCAGATAGATGTTATTATTTGCATGGGTGGATTTGTATAATTTTTATTTGTTGTTCCTTGGTTCATTCAAGGCAATATTAAGAAAAGTTTTTTTAGGATTGAAGGAGTTAGCATTTGGGAGTGGGGGAGTACAGAAACCTCAATTAAATCTCTGTTTCCTTTCTGCCTGGCAGGGGAATAGCTCATCAGAAGTGTGATACATCCCTGGGTGCACGAGGTCAGGAACACAAAGGGGGTCAGCTGTACGTAGGATCTCAGTCTGTGCTCCTTAGCTGGTGGCACACACGTTGTGTGACTTTGTGGTTTGGGATCCGGGCATGTGAATGTCTGGGGAGAGCCACCATGTGCTGACTTGGGGTGGTCTATCTCTGCATTTCACTCATGTTACCACACTGAAGGTGGAAAGGCTTTGTTCCCTGGAAGGCTCTGTTACAGCAAGGAAGGCCTCTTTGAGACGTAAGCTCCTTGCCAGATGTTCATCAGACAGATGTTGGTCACTCCTCAAGTCCTGGCGAGGGAACGCTGTTCGTGGTTGAGTGTGGTCCAGGAAAAGTCACAGTCTACTGCTTGAATGCAAGCAGAAGTGATGGGTCATGATGACTCTACGTGAAACGTTATCTATTCCCCCTCCCTAAGAGGCACTCAGCAGCTGGAAAGCCTTTCCTCTGTGGAGTTTGAGGCAGCACTGGTTTGAGTAAGAGCTTTTTGCATTGGAAGATACACCTTAGAGAAAGATGTTTTATTTCCCTTGGTGTTTATGACCCTATAAAATATTACGTAGCCTCATTTTTTTTTCCTTTGTATAGTGTTGATTGCAGTATGCAGAGGAGCAATTTATTCCTAACAGCTCAGCCTAGTATGTGCCATAGCCATTTTCACAGGAGCCAGACCCATTTTAATATTTGCTGTCTGACTTTTAAAAAAGTATCGTGCTGGCTCCTAAACAAATGTTCTTAATAACTTCTCTGTTGGGCTGCACAGAACTGGAGTATACGTTAGTCTGACAAAAATCTGTATGCTTGTTCTTGCACCTTATTTCAGTGCTTAGGAAAAATCTCTGTACATTTTACACTGTGTATGTGTTGTTGCAGGCAGTTTTAAGAGAAGGATTAATTTAAAGCAGAAGAAGGGTCACTTTTCTTCAGTTATGCAGGCAGCTGAAATAGTAAAAATTAACTTAAATTGGGCGGCACTTAGGAAAATAGAACAGGGTTTCTGCCAAAAAAAGGGGAAATGAAGAGTCCGTGTTTAACTGCATGTTTACACTGTCTTAACCGTGTCAATAAAGTAACTTTAATTTATGGGTCAGTGAGCTTTTCTAGGGCCACCGCCTATTTAGATACATCGATCCTCTCCCATTAGGAGCTCCGAGTATTGTCCTTTCATGTCTGGATAATTTTCAGCCCACTAAAGCGAGTGGGTGGCTTTGGAAGGAGATGGAGCTGAACAGCTGAGCCGAGGAAGGAATCGGATGCTGCTTCCAGTTCCCCTCCTCATCCTCCTGCTGAAATCCAGCATTAATGGTCCAGCCCAACACCTCCCTGGGGCCTTATCTCCGTGCTCAAGTTGTACCGAATTAATTAGACCAGCGCAGCAAAAGCAATGTAACCTTCCCTAACGCTCCCTGCTCTGCAAATGCAATTAACACTGTTATACAGAGTTTATTTTAGATATTCCAATTAGGAGCTTTGCTCATATATGCTGTCTGGTGTAACTGTTCGTGTCTGGCTGGTAAATACGTCGTTAAATTCTGTTTCCAGGGGAAATGCTTGTCCTAGGAAAACACCTGCGTTTGCCTAGACACGAGTCAGCACAGGGATGGAGAGGGAAGTCAGCTCCTGGAGACAACTGGCTTTTCTTGTTGTCTCACAGCGAGAAATTCCTGTTTGGTGTTCTTGTTTAAGTGAGAGCAAATCAGGGATAACTGCAGAATCACAGCAGTGTTAATGTGTACAGGCTAAACTTTCTATTAAAGCATTTGACAGGCCATCATTCAGAAAAAAATCTGCCCCAAAACACCAAAATGCTGTTCTTCCATATTTTCCGTGGACTAATGCTTATCCTTGGTAGTGCGTGTGAGCCCCTGTTGGGCTGGCTCAGAAAGGAGGACCTGCCTTGAAAAATTCAGAGCCAAAGCTGGAAACTCTTCAGTCAAAACACGCGGGAGGATTTCTAAAACCCTCTCTAGCCTCAGATGCCAGCTTTGAGTCCACCCCCCTCGTGTTACTGTAATAGATAAGTGATATGAGCTGCAGAGAGTGTGATGTAGGTATTAAAGGGTCCTGTTGATCTTGTTATACTCCCCAAGTATTAATTTATATAAATATCCAGAGCCTCATTTCCCGTAATCTCTGGGATCTGTTCTCGGTGATAGGCTGGGGATCTGACCTTTTTAAGCAGCTTTACAAATTAAGTAGCCAGTAGATTAATTTTCTGTAGCCTGTTTTCACCGTATGAAAGAGGGACTGGACTGAACTGCTGCAGGAGCTGCTCTATGGCAGTAAAATTTGCCTTTTGAGCTTTGGAAGGAGGGTCAAATATTCCAGATAAGGTAAAATAGTCACATCCTCAGGGAGAGATTTAAACTAAACTGGGTCGGAAATGAAGCTCCCCTTCCTTTAATTCAGCTTAAGCCTCTCCCTGAAGCAAGCAAAGGTGATGGATGGGGATGCCCCCAAATCCAGAAGGGTTCGGAGCCCGTGACTGCCAAAGTTTGATGCAAAGGTCCGAGGAGCGATGGCTTTGCTCCTGCTTTTCACCTGCCTTTCATCACAACACTTGAGTGATTTGGAATGATGCTTGATATTCTATAGTAAGGAATTAAGCCCTTCTTTTGTCTCTGGCAGGCAAAAAAAGTGCTTAATTGAAATCATAAAGATAAAACATAGGCTCTAATCTTAAAAACCTAAAACAACCAACATCACAGTAATGCCAGTGGCCTCCCCATCCTTCGCCTGATTGAAGTTAATTTTGATTTTTATCTCACGCATACATTAAATATCATGGTTAACCTTCAGATTTCCTGTCTCAGCCTCCCAAGCTTTGTGATACTTACAGTTACTATTCAGTTAATTAATTTCCTTGCAAAGTTGAAAGGGAGAGGAACTGATACCCTGAATGCAAATCACAAAAGGCAGTACGAGTGCTTTAGGTAGTAAGAAAAATGTGTGTTAATGTCTGTGCTTGTGGATGGGTTTTCCTTCCCTGATACACAGGAATGGATTCAGAGCTATTGTGGGAAAGCCAAGTAGGGTTTTGGGACCTCCTCTGAAGCCTGTGGAAGACTCATGGGGGTTTCTTCTGATGCCTGGCAAGCTCCAAGTACCCACTTGTGGGTTTATTGTTTGAAACTGTTTGATGTTTTCTGTTACTGGGAGGAAAAAAAGGTTTAATGCAGGGGAGGAGTTCATCCTACCTAGTCTCTCTCCACCTCAACTTCCCCTTTGCATTTTAAAATAGGTGACTTGTTAGCTGTTTTCTCCTGGGCATGGCTGGTAGAAAGGCAGCACGGGGGGGTCAGGAGCTCAGCCAGCCAGCGTGGTCCCTCGCTGTGGGAGGGAAGTGGTGTGTCACATCCACAGCTCCAGCCTCCTCTGTCTGCCCCCTTCTTTCTTTAATGAAAGCAGTCGGGTTGGACAAGCAGGACTTGCTGGTGCTAAATGTGTTGACTGTTCCAGACTGACCATCTTGTCCTTGGGAAAGGGATCCCGAGTGGGAAAAGCTCCAGGACAGAGGTGAAGCTCATCAGCCTGCAGTAACCTGGGTCTCCTTTCTTCCTCTTAAAGATGAGTTTAATCTGTGGCAGGCTGTACTACTAACGAATATCTTAATCAGAAACATGCGGGCAGTTGCAGTGTGCGTGAAGCCAGAGGTGTCTTTTCTGATCTCATCTCATTTTTGTGATGACAGAGGCTTTGTATAACCCAAGCCACTCAGGCTGGAATCAGTCTGGCGTGTGTCAGCACTACCAAGACTCCTGCTGCTTGTCAGGGGGTGTCCTGCCTCTCGTCTCATTAGCGTTATGGGAATTAATCTTCACAGGGAAGGTGCACACAGAGCCCTGGTTTGGCTGACCTACAGGCAGAGATGCTCAGCAGAGAGCTCCAGGGACTGGTGTGTGTCTGCATGTCTATCTGTCCAGCCTTGGTCCCACACACAAGCACTAAAGCTATAAAACCTTTTATTTTTCCTTCCATTAAGTTGTTTTTGTTTTTTTTTTTTAAATAACCTGTTTACCCAGAGTAATCTTCTGTGCATTGTGTTAGAATCGTTCTTGGTGGGCTGTCACCTTGCAGGCAGTGGTACTCCCTGCTCCTGCTTTTGCTGCTCTGCTTCATCTTCATTTTCTGCAGAAGGAGTTTGGAGCTAGAAAACTTGATGAGCCTCAATTAAACTGTGGGTAAAAAAAAACACAAAAGCCCTTCCTGTTCTCCAGCTTGCACTGTCTGTTCACATCCTTGGCTCTTCCCACTACTGAAATGCAACAAAACATTTATTATTTAAGAACGAGGAGAGGAAGAAGCCTCCAGCAGCTCCTGGGGCCTCGGGGCTGCCTGTCCATTCTCCATCCCTGAGGACACTCAGCCTCCACGTGCTGGGAAAGGTACCCAGCCTCTTCTCACAGCTTGGACCACACCGTGTTCAGCTCCTCCTGCTGCCCCTACCCTCAGGTGTGATGCTTGTCTCCTCCCTGTTACCCAGGAGGCTCCAAAGAGCTGATCTGCACTGGGTTGCTCCCTCTGGCTTTGTAGATCCTGTGATACAGAATCCCAGAAGGGTCAGAAGAGACCTTGGGACCCTTGCCCGTCTCTGCGGCGGGGGGCTGCTGGGGGTGCAGGGCCCCAGCGTGCTGCCACCAGGCAGAGGAGCACCCAGAGACCTATTAAAAGCAAATTGCAGGCTTAGTCTTGCAAAATGCAGCTTGATTTCATATGCAGGTCTGCATCAGTTATCCGTAATGTGAAAAGTAGTGTTCTGGTTCTAATTACTACTTTAGGAAGAAGCTGGAGGACATCTTTCAGCATCATTACCTGGTGCCATTAAGCAGAGTTTTCTGAGTGTTTGTTGTCTGCTTCTAATAATGCCATCCTAGTCCCTGGTGTGACATTTGGGAACTGTTTTTCACCAAACCTGTTGTCAGCCACTGGCCTGTTTTTTTTTTCCTTTTTTTTTTTTGTTAGGAAGTCTTTGTGAGTAGATGGCAACTTGGGCAACAGTCCAGGAAGGTGTAACGCAGCCCAGGTGTAACGGTGTCAGGGTGTAACGGTGTCAGGGTGTGTGACAGTGGTTGTCACCGTGAGCAGGCTGTCTCCATCTCCTGGGACACATAACTCTTCTTCCAGCACCAGCTACACCTTCGGGTCCTTCAGTACCTCTCCGGAAGCTGAACTTTCATCTCCAGATCTTGTCGGGAGCGCAAGACTCTGCACATCTCAAACTGACAGCAGTTTGCAGTTGTTTTAGGCCATTATTTCCTCCTGTCGCCAATTTAAGAGGTAAAAGCTGCAACAAATGCAGCGTTAACAATATTTTCCATGGCTGATTTCTTGCTTTTCAGCCCTGCTTTCCCCCCCGCGTGCTGTTCTGCTCCGACGTGGTGGGTGAATGTATTGGGAGGGTCATTTCTTTGGTGGTTCTGCTCCCTGGCGGGTAACCTGGCACTTCTTGCAGTGAGGAAAATAACCCCTTTGGTTGTAATTTCCGAGGCTTTCTGAAAGTGAAGTGAGTCTAATCGGAAGCGGGTCGCCCAAAATCATGGCTGTATGGAGAAAAATTGCATATGCCTGTGATGCATGAATAATGCAATGGCATCCACGCAAGCTCTTTGGGGTGTTGGCAGATTGCACGCCACTGATCTGATGGCAGAACTTTGGAAATATGATTTCTTGGGATGTTTTAATAAAGAAAAGTGAACGGTGCATGCAGTGAGACTGGCGGGCACCCTGAAATGAGGATGGGCTTCTAATGGTGGCAGCGTGATCAGCTCAGGGCTGGTCTGGAGATATCGATGGGTATTTAAAACTGGGCTCATATGGGAGTCTTATAAAATCGATATAAAGGTCTTGAATTTAATATACACACTTTACTATTTAATAATAGTCTGTTTTGACAGTTTTTCATCAATGATATTGGAGTCAGCTATCGCAGGCACCTACCTCTTATATCCCACCCCGTGGTTCAATTCTGCCCCCAAAGCCTCAGAGCTTGTCTCTTCAGCATTTCTACAGGGCAGCGTGGTTATAAAGAGACAAAAGTAAGTTCTGCGATTTCTTGAACTAGCCCAGGCTTGCAGGGCTACCTTCTGGGGCTTTCTCTCTCGGGTCTGGCCCGAATACTTGACGTGACAGGGCTTGATTCCCTGACTTGGCTGCTATTTACTCATCTCGGAGACATACCGTAGCTGTTCTCATCGCTGTCCCATCAAAAGTTCATCATAGTCCAGTTCCCTGCGCCAGCCTGAAGAGCAGGAGAACAATGACTGCTTGGAAAGTTCTCCGTGAGCGTATCATTGCAGTGTAATGCTATATACAGTTACGCAATTCCTCATTTTCTGTAACAGCAGCTGAATTCCGTGTTATAATTTGATTGTCATGGTTCAGGTCAAGTCCTGACTTAAAGCTTTGGGTTGGCAAAAATGTTTTGAATTTTCTTTGCTGAAAACTCAGTGCGTGGGAAGGTATCGCATTTCTTGATCAGCTCTAATCAGAATTTCTTCTTTTACATATCCCTTCTTTTACCTATGGACATGTTTTGTGAGTGATGAAGTGTGAGTCCCAGTGAGGCAAACAGGAGTTTAGGACTTCACATTGATAGTAAAAGCTAAGATATCTCTCTTTTTTTCTTTTTTTCCCCCCTTTCTTAACCGAGTTCCCCTGACGGAGCTGCGTGGCTTCCAGCGAGAGGAGAAAAAGGCTGGATTTAATGAGTGTGGAAGGGGACTCTCCACTGAGGGTGCCAAACGTGGGCAGATTGAGCAATCCTCCCAAGCTCTCCAGCTCCCAAGCGTTATGTAGTCTCAGATCTGGTTGCTTGCTGAAGCCAAAGCTGGATTTGGCAGTCTGCTGGTGGACGCGCCGTGGAGACAGCCCAGAGGTGGGCTGCTGGAGTCTGGGGCTCTAACCCTGGGTTGTGTGGGAAAGTCGAAAATAAACCCCTTTGTTGTATTCACTTGTGATACTGAGGAGCCTCAAAAGGTCCTGCTTGGGTTCCTCCTCTGAAGCACGGTGGTGATACCTGGTGGTCTTCCCATACTTGGCCATGGCTCAGGCTGCAGACAGCCCCTTCTCCCTGCCCCACTGTCTCCTATCCCCACAGCCAGCCCCACGGGGCTCTGGGGCAGGCCAGGACCTGCAGAGAACACCCCTGCTCTGCATGCATTTGGTTGTTTTTTTTTTTTAAATCTTGATATGTATGCTTTTGGACAGGGTGTCTGAGACAGTGTCTGGATGTCTTAGAGACATCCTAAAAGATAAATCTGTGAAGTACAATCAGCCGCCTGGTGCGACGCAGGGAATGTGATTAGGGTTTTCTAAAACCTCAGTGGCAAGGGTTTGGTGACACAAACCTCGAACCGGTGGTTGGTGTTTGGAGCCATGCTGGACCTGCTGGATTTTGGGTGTTTGGGCAAAAGCTCTGGGCTGTCCAGAGGATGGATGTGTGAGCAGAAAATTTCAGACCGTGTAAGAGTCTTTGATAAAGATGCTCCCAGCCATCCCGGGCAATTAAAGCCCTCACCTTAACAGTTCCTGCTTTCTCAGTGGAGTCCTACGTCTGCAGACCTCGGCAGGCTCCACAAAGGAGGGAAGTATTGTCATGGGCTGCAGCTCTGCCGTTTTCTTTGGGAAGTTGTGGCTTCCTTCCGCTCATTTAAAGCCCCCGCACGCTGCCGGGTGACCCTCGGACAGACGGATGGATGCCGAGCTCTGCTGAGCCAAGCACTCCTGGCGGGGCCACCCATCACCACGTGGGATCTGCTGGCTCCTTGCATGGGTTTTAACGAGCCTCTCCTGCCGTGCCACTGGGGAGGGAAGGCAAGGCTCGATGTTACTCCATCTTTGTTCCATCTTACCATCTTGGACCCATCAGCTGCCTGATGGGGTCTTTATCCACACTTCTAGATTTTTTTTTTTTTTTTTTTTTCCCATTTCTTTCTCATATGGAATGGAGGAAATGAGCCTGGTTGTCCTTGGGAGCAGCTTAGGGTCAGCAAAACTTTCCTAGGGTGAAATAGGATGAGCTCCCACCGTGCTGGGCTTGGCAGCCCCAGGGTGGGGGGGGATATGATGCCACTGCCCTCACACAGGGCTCCTCCTGCAAGCAGGGAAAGTGCGGATGGAGTTGTATCCTCTTCGTCTTGGGTATGTTCTTCTGTATGTCTGTATGTCACCCAGCATTTCTTCTGCATCTCTGACTAATTGGGGTTTAAACATTTGACCCTGTGCTGCTCCGTCTCTCGCTCTTCCCACGTCCTCTTAACGTCTGCCACCTCGGAGGTGTCTGCCTCTGCTCCTCGCCTTGTTTCAGCAGTTCATGTCTGGTATGAAATCCAGGAGCTCTGCTTCATGTTTGAGCCCTCTCTGACCTGAGGGCTGCCAAGAGCCGTTCCTCTGCCCCTTGGGCCCAGGTTGTGACTTCAATGTATTTAATGCGTTAATGCAGAGCTTCCCCTTGGTTTTTTTGTTTTTTTTTTTTTTTGTACTGTTTTAACAATTTTATGTATATTCTGGCTTCCAGTTCAGGAGCTTAATATTTTTATCTGATGGATTTCTTCCCTCTGAGAGCCCGTACATCACGATGGGAGGTAACTGGGAGCAATTTGTCTGCTTGACCCGTGTGAGAGCGATGACCAGCAACGGTGTGAGGATGGGCAGGGACCTGGTGTGCTGTGGTGCTGCCTGTTCAGCCTCCTGGCAGTGCTGCCTGGCTCCATGCTGGGCTTCTGCTGGGCACGGTAGGAGCTCCTGGTGAGCTCCTGTGGGAGGTTTGCAGCTCTGGCTGGTGCTCCGTGCTGGGAAGGACCTTTATTTGCTGCAGCTCCAGGTTGGCTTTCTCCCGGTCCTCCCAGCGATGAGCTATGGGCGTTTGCTCAATAAATGGTTGCTCTCCCCCAGGTACTCTCCCAGGACTCATCCTTGCTTGTGGGTGGATGTGAGGAGAAGGAGAAGCTGTGGGGAGGTCAGTGCTCATCAGCATTTCGGGCTCATTAATCAGCCTCGCTAAGTGGAATTTGCCCAGCCCGTGAGCTCTCTGTGATAGGAATGTCTTTGAAATGGGGGGTAATAATAGCACTAAATTGTTTGAGAAATAATTTCATTCTCCACTTCTCAGTAGATAAATCTGCTGTCCAACAACCCGAAATTTAATCTGTCCATCTAAAGTAATTGATGAGCTACGACATGAATCCAAATGCGAGCGGGAAGGGAGAGTTTGGGCAGAGATGTTTTATATCGGTTCTGCGGCTGCTCCTTTCCACTGGAGACGGAACAAAGCCAGGGAAGACGTGGTGCTGCTGGAGGAGGGTGATACAAGCTGCAGTGGAGGTTTTTGACTCTTATTACTGCTCCAAAAACTCTCCTGGTAACACCTCCGTGCGGAGAGGAGTGAGACTGGGCAGAGCTATTTGGAGAGATGAGATAAAAGCGGTGATTTGCACCCTTTTAAGTGCAGAGTTATGTTGGCTGCAGCCCTGCTGTTCCCGCTGGCTACTTGGATGCTCTGGGACTTTCTCCCCGCTCTTGACTTTGGAGGAAGCAAAGGAAGCCTGGATGCTCCTTGGCAGTGTCAGAGTAGCGCAAGGGGAGCGCAGCACAACTTGGGGATGCGTCCTTTGGCTTTTTCCAGAGGTTTACACCATGGGATACCCGTTTCCCTGCTGATTGTTGCAAATGATGTGTTTTCTCAACGGGAGACCCTCCCTTCCCCGTTGGTGCAGGCTGTGATAAGCAGATGCTCACAGCTCCCTGGCGGGGACTTACTTTTTCGCCCGGCGCTTTGCGAGCCGTGCCGGCAGTGAGATAAGAGGAAATCTGACATCACGGTCAGGAAGTGCTAAAGAAAGTCACTTTCGTCATGCGTCGGTGGGTTTATCTCCCAACAGTGGCCCTGCAGCATTCCTGGCGTGCTGCGGGGCCCCTTTCCAGCCCACGGCTCTTGCCCTGGCTCAGCACGTGGCCACTTGCCCGGTGTGATTGTCTGTGGCCCCCCCTCCCTCCACAGCACCCACTCCAGCATCTCCAAAAGGCCCCTTCTGAAAAGCCATGGGCTGTTGCATGATCCTGCCCTGCCAGACAAACCCCCTGCCCCCTTTTCTTCTTTTCCCGAAGTTTTGTCACATTTATTAAATGTCTCTTGCAGACTCCAAACAGCCGTAAGTTGTGCCGGGGAGGTTTAGGGTGGATATTAGGAAAAACTTTTACACTGAAAGTGTTATCAAGCACTGAAACAGGCTGCCCAGGGAAGGGGTGGAATCGTCATGCCTGGAGGTATTTAAAAGATGGGTAGATGTGGTGCTTGTGATGGGTTTTGTCAGTGTTAGGTCGATGGTTGAACTCGATCTGAAAGGGACCTTCCAACCTAGACAATTCCATGATTCTATGACTCCCAAGCCTTGTACCTCCCTCCCTTGTGCTGTCCCAAACACTGGGGGCTGCTCCCGTGCTCAGATGAGCATCCTCCAGATCCCACCTCGGGCAGTCTGGCTGTTGACCAAAGGCTACTGCACTCGCCAGCTTTTTGTCTGTCCCTTTGCCATCTCCCTTGAGCACAGCTCCTCTGCTGGGAGGCTTTCCAGCTTCCCATCACCTCTGCCCAGGCAGGGGGACGGTTTCCAGCCCAACCCCCATGTGCTGGAGTAGCTGCATCTTCTCTGGCGAATTTGCATCAGAAATGCCTCTGTCTCCTCAGCGCAGGTGCCGTGGGTGCCCAGTCATTCGGGGACCGCAGGGAGGGGCGGTGACAACTGAAATGGGGTGTGAGGATGTGCTGAGCTGCTGGGTACCCCCCCACGGGCTCCTCTCCAGCCCCTCGAGCTCCCCTTTCCAGCTGCAGAAACATCCCAGGGTTTCCACATCCCCAGGGCTGCGGGAGCAGAGCTCTGGGGTGGCCGGGAATGTCCCCGCTGAGCTCTCAATGTCCCTCTGCAAAGCTGTCAGGTCACCCCTGTGCAGTTATCCCACATATCTGGGGTTTTCCCAGGTACCAAAGTGTCCCTTTCTCTGTTTCCACTGAAAGTTTCTCCGAGTTTGCAGGACAAGTTTCTGAGTTGTGTGGAGAACTTGGCAGCAGTCCCCTCTCTGTGCAGAGTGATCATCCAAGGAGTCTCTAAACTTAGTGAATTCAATAAAACAAATAATACAGCGAAAACCCCCTTTAAAAAAGAGCATCCCAGAAGCTATTGAGAAGTTTCCAGCCTACACCATGGTGGCTGTGGTCCTGCCCTGGCCGGGGCACAGGCAGAGCAGGTTTCTGCTGGGCTGGGGCAGGATGGGCAGGGGCCCAGAGCGGTTTATTCCCCTTATGGCGTCGCTGAGTGTTTAAAAATAAGCAAAGCTGTTCCGAAACTCGGCGAGTGCAGGTGGTGGGGCCCTTCTGCTGGGCTGTCACCGCTGCCTTTCTGTTGTGCTGTCTCCTTGCAACCCTGAGAGGGTCATGTCAGAGCTGACCACAGACTTTTCTCGTCTTTTGGCAGGTTTCAAGGTATTTTGTTTTACTGGATAAGTTTCTTGCTCCCTGTAATAAAGTCCCACCGCTGCCCCCACTGCCTCTTCACTCTGGCTTTAATAAGTTCCCTCTCCAAAGTTCTCCTCTCCCTTGGATGGAGCTTTCCCCACCCCAGGGATTCATAGCATCTCTGTTTTCAGAGCCTGGACACTGGTTATGGTGGGAGATGCTGGTCTCCATGGAAGATGGTCTGGTGTCTGGGGTCTCTTTCCAGATCTGAGCATCCTGGGTGCTGGTGGTATCTTCTCCCAGCCCCGCAGCGATGGTTGGTGGGTACCGAGGGTGTTTTGGGTGCAGAGGAGGGCGATGGCAGGAGTTGGGGTGTGAGATGCTGGGGCTCCTGCTGGCTCTCGCACTGAAGGAGATGGCAGGACCCTGCGCTGCTCTCGCTTTGAAGCATATAAATGACAGCATTGATTTTGGGCCTGGCAGGTGGTGAATGAGCCCCACGGAGAACATTGATTTCTCGCTCTCTCTTTCTTCTGAGGAGTGTTTGCTCGTCCAAAGGTGTGATTGACTGGTAAATAAAACGGCCTCGGCACAGCTCATATTCAATTGTAGCTAATTTGAACGTGTGGCCATTCAGTAGCGCCATCAAGCCAACAATTCCTGACCTTCCATCAACAGCAAACCCGCCTCGAAACGCCCGGGAGCAAAAACGCGTGAAGGTGTTTTGCAGGTTGGTGCAAAATCGTGCCACCAACAGCCTCACGTGGGCTGTACGCTACTTGTGCGTGAGGAGCGGGGCTAGAACACACCTACGGTTGGCATCTCAAGTGGTGGCTTTGGTTGTGGGCAAGGTGGTGGCCTCGCTCTGCTGCCAGCTCCTCGCCGCTGGAGCAGGACCGCGGTGCTGCTGCCTCGGTTTACGTTGTTTTACATCAGGCCCTTTCAGCAGCTCTTTAAATAGATTATCAGATGCTTCCGTGATGCTTGTCATCTGCCCGTGCTCAGCGCACGGTGGCAGCGCCTGGTGGCTCGTCGCAGATGTCACCTGGAGATGTGGGAAGGGTAGTGGCATTGCCGTGGGTGCCTTGTGCTCATTTAGCAGCTGGTGGCCTGATGGCTTCCAGATTTGACTTGGATGAGCAAAGACAGTTGCTGAGCAGCGTGGCTGGTCCTGTCCTTTCTCCCCAAGGCCACGCTGAGATGGGGAAGCTCAGCCTGATCCAAACCTACAGTGGGGCTGGGGCTCGCTCCCCGTTAGAAATGCTGTTGGGACAAGGCATTCCTTTGCTTGGATGAGTGATCCCTCTGCCATCCTTCAGAAACGGGGTACTGTGAACTTAAAGCTTTTCAGGAATGGGAACCACAAGGGCATCGTGCTGAGGGTTTGGGTTTTCACACCCATCAGGTGTCTTTTGCTCGGCTGAGCATCAGTGCAGGGACAGACCATCTTCCATCTTCTTAAGATGATCTTTAAGGTCCTTTCCAACCTAAACCATTCTGTGATTCCCTGGGCACCCCAGCCTTTGTTGCTCCCCCAGCCTCGGGACGAGTTGTGCAGAGAAAGGTTTTGCCTCGTGCAGTGTGCCATTATGGCTATAACCTGTGTCATTAACTTTCAAAACTGGAGGCTTAAAAGGATTAGAAATAAACAACGTGCTAGAAATTTTAAATCAGTGGGGACTGCGAGGCAGCAGCAAATACAGCCCTGCTGCCAGCAGCCGCTTTGCCCAGGGTGTAAATTCTTCCAGAGACCCAGAAGATAAAGTTATGAAATAGCCCGTATCAGCGAGAGAGGTTGTAAAGCAATTCCAAAAAAACCTCTCAGTCTAGACAGATTATATTTACTGCAGTGTTTATGTGAGATAGAGGAATGCCCTAGAAAAACAGAATTGTTTTCAGTTTCTGCCTCTGGCACTTGCTTGTCTAATGAGAAGGCTCTGATGTGATGGGAATGTCCTGTGCCGGGGAGCTCTGCTCTCGCCCTCCGGCTCTGTGTGGAGGGGGCTGGAATGGGGGGGAAGCGTAAAAGGTTATTTCTTTTTTTTTTTCTTTTTGTGTGTGTGTGTGTAGGTGAATCAGCCTGTTGTTCACGAGGTGGGTCTCACTCACCTATGGCCACAAACCTCACGTATCATCCCAAGTGCGACGACACCGACCAGCTGCATCGCGGTCGTGTCTATGGAGATACGATGGCCCCAAAGACACCGCTTTGATTCTTTTAATTAAAAGAAAATGAAGCTATTTCATTTTGCTTTGAACTCTCGGCGAAGTTTGCGAGCAGTGTTCTTGTGTGGTGTTGGTTTGATGGCAACTCGGGGAGCTGAGAGAGCACCACGGGACAAAACCACGCTGACCAAACCCACCCAAGGGCAGCTGGCATCCTGCGCCTCTTCACCACGTGGGGGTGATTCACCCCTTTAATGGCTTGATTGACTTAGAATTCTGACATGTTTGTTATGTATTTGGGAGGAATTTGCTGGGGAAAAAATAATTAAAAAAAGAGAGTTGTTTAAAAATAGGTATTTTGTGGAATAGCGTGAGGATGCAGAAAGAAGTGAACTGAATTGGCTGGCTCAGCAGGGTCAGTCCATCCCGCTGAAGGATGTAGGTGATGCAGCCACAAAAACGAAGCACGTTTTTATTCTCCACATCTCAGCCCCTCTGCTGCCAGGCGTCATCATTGGAGCGAGACCGTCTGAATCCCCAGGCTTCAAAATCTCCGACGCTGGCAAGCAAATGACCAATTATTGCTGTAGTCAAAGACAGGATTTTCTTGAAAGAGGAACATAATGTCGCTCTGCCAGTTGAGCAGAGCAACTAGGGGTGGTCCTTAGGGAGGTGAGATTTCTGCCTCTTCGATGGGGCTGAGATAAAAGATGAGCAGAGCTTTGTGGGAGCAGCCCCAGGGATTGCCCTGGGAAGGGGACCTGGGCTGGCTCAGGAGCAGCCCCCTTGGCTGAGGCTTAGGATCCACGGCTGGATGTGGCTGGTTGATGTTTCATGGGTCACTTAAGTGTTCATGGTGCCTGGGAGGTGCGAGGATGAGGGAGCAGATATTACTTGGATAAGTTGTCAATTGCTCCAGACCCCAAAGGAAAAAAAAGGAAACAAACAAAACCACTGAATTTTCACTGTTCCCATCTTTTGTTTGGGCTGTGTGTATGGATATACAGCAATACGCACAATAAGTGATGTAACCTGTGTCCCTTCTGTAGGCAACCAAACGGGACCCTGCTGGAAATGGTTAAAAGTTCAACACTGGGCTTCTGTAGAACATCAGCTGTAATTTATATTTGGCTTCGACCTTGAAGGGAAAACGTCCTGGCTTGAGTTTTCCAGCCCTTCTGCAATGTTACCTAACGTGAAACTTGTTTTTTCAAAAGGGCGTTTGTTTGTGGCGCGCAGCTGAGAACACAGGAGCCCTCGCAGGGCACCAGGAGCCTGACATCTTCAGTAACAACAAATAAACCAGTGCTGGGCTTTTCAGTGCAAGTTTGGAAGTCCCTGTTAACTTGTCTCACGTGTGAATTTAACTCAGTAAATCTCAGTTAAATTCTGTGCCCGTCTTGCTCACATTTTCCCTCCTTTTCTTTTTTTGTTTCCTCCAGTTTCTCTGTCTGAAGAACATCCGAACCTTCCTAAAAGTGTGTCACGACAAATTTGGGTTAAGGAACAGCGATCTCTTTGATCCCTTCGACCTCTTCGACGTACGGGATTTTGGAAAGGTAAGAGTTACTCCTGGGCTGTTGGGAAGTGAGGGTTGTGGTACTGCTAGCAGTTCTCCGGACTCATGCTGCAGGTTTTGGCTGAAAACACGAAAGATTTCTGTTTTTCTGAGCAGCTTCTGTACCCGTAACCCCTGCGTGGGGCACACGTTCCCCTGTGCTTCTCGTAGGCTGAATATCTAGGGGTGGATTCTGCTGTGTGAAGTGTGATCAAGCTTTCTGCTTTGGGCTACAAAGCCTCTGGGATCAGTCTCTAAAGGAGATGAAAAAGGCCTTTTTTGGGGGGGGGGGGATCCACAATATTTTATCGTAAGTGTTCACAAGAGCTGTGAACAAGAGACTGGACCCAGCAGCACATGTCCCTCCGGCAGCATTACACACCAGTC
>JAHREE010000453.1:224631-247612 GCA_033628505.1 Tringa tobata
TTTTTTTTTTCCACTCGAGCCCATTTGTTCCTTTGCTCTGCTCTCTTCTCCATGGATGTCCTTATTCATCATCCTGCTTGGTGTCAGGTACTGGGTGGTGTAACGAAGATCCCCTGATAAATATTGCAGAGGAGCTGGTGCTGGTGTGGGTTTCCTGGTGGGCAGGGAGGGACAGCCCAGGCCATCGCAGGGGCCATCCCAGGGGTAAGTATTAAACCGATTGCCCCACTTAAGGTCTGGTGAGTGATGTAGAGAAGAAAGCCCCGGTCCTGGGTCGGTTAAATGATGGAGAGCCCCATGTAGAGCTCCTGTGTTGCTGGCACATCTTGCTTGCTCAGAAGAGCTGTCTTTCACTGCACTCACCAGCTGGAAAACAAGTCTCGTTGACTGGTGGCCACAAGCTGCCATGCCTGAGGTTCCTCCACAGCATTCAAGATCCACCACCAAGTCTGGACCCTGCTGATGGGAGTAGAAACTCAGCTCTTGTTTGACCTTCAGGGTGCCCATGAATGCCCCAAGGAGAGCCCAGCTGCCCATTCGGATTCCAGGTTGACACACATCACCCCGTGGGGTGGTTTTTCCTTTGAGGTGTGTCTGGAGGTGGGCTTGGTTGGATGGGTTCCTGCTCAGCCAATCTGCACCATGGTCCTACCGTGGTGGGAATGCAGGGGTTTGGTGCTGGAGCAGCTCAAGTGCAGGCAGCTGCCCGTCCTGCCTTCATCCCACTGCTGCCCTTGCTTTTCCAGCTCCGCGATTGTAGCCGTTTGCTGACCAGTCAAACCACTTAAAATCTCATTTACAGCCCGCGAGGGAGAGAATTTGCTCAGTTGAACGTTTTCTTTGCGAACGTAATTTCAGAGCGGGGAATGCCTGCATAAATATACATACATTGTCTAACCGTCTTTTTTCCCTTTTAGTCGCTCAAACATGTGATTTTATTCCTGCAGCTGTAAAGCCAAGCGTGCGAATGTTAAATTGTTAAATAAGTCAAACATAATTATTCAAGTACCCAGCATAATGTGTTTCAGAAGCGCCGAATCTGAAATCCAACACAATGCGCGCGGGTAAACGCTTTTGTGGAGATTGTACTCCTAAGGGGGATGTCATTTTGACAAGAATATATTTTCCCCTCTTCCCTCTCGCAGCCGGTCTTGTACCGTCTTGATGCTTCGGTGGGAGCCTCGTCCGAGTACGGTTCGTTTTGATGTGGAATTATTCAAACCTTTCAGATCCGTCCCCGTGGACCGGTTTGCTCCGCCGGCTGATGGAACGATACCGGCGCAGCTCAGTGGAGAGGACCTGACATTAAATGAAAGGTTTTTCTTTTGCAAGGGTTGGTCTGAGCCCGTTATCTTTTGGGTAGTGCTATCAAATGCTCTTCTCTGCAGTCCAGGCACATCATCTGCATCTGGCCAAAATGTGTCGTGGAAAAAAAAAGATGTTTTGAACATAAAGCAGCCTTTATAGCAGATGGGGAAAAAAGTCATTAAAACTCAATTTTCGGGGATGTTTTTGGGCCTTTTTGTCCAAAAATGGAAAATACTTTGAAAGTTTGTAGATTTGAATGAAATGTTGTCTTTTTTCTTTTTTTTTTCATTGCACAAACCCAAAATTCTTGTCAGTATCTACCCCAGTAGAAAACCATTTCTTCTTTTTGCTTTCCCGCTTCTGAATTTAGAGATTTATGCCAGGCTAAACTTTTCCTCTGAGAATTTCAGCAGTTGCTGCCATCCAGCAGGTTATTTGCAGTGTGGAATTTCACAGTGTGTGGTTTTGGCCGCTGTCTCAGCCCCGTGTGAGGCACATGAGCAGGGTTTTGCCCTGACTTGGGGCTTTTGGGGGTTCTTGCTTCATAAATTGCCATGTGCAGCGGTGACCTGGGCTGCTTTGCTCGTTGACTGAGGTTCACTTCAACCTCCAAGTTAAATGTGCCCTCTCTGGTCTTACTGCGAGGAAGAAAATGTCAAGAGAGCCAACTAAGAACAAATATCAGTTTCCTGTTCCCTTCCTTTACTATGAGTAAATACTTGTTCCAGGAACTTCACTGGACAGAAACCGGCTTTACCTGTTTTATTGCAAAATATCTCTATTCTGGACGGGAGCTCCAGGGGGAAGTTTTCCGTGAACCTCCGTTGCTGGCCTGCTCCTACCCAACGTGACAGCAGTTATTTCTGGAATGGTTGCTCTGATCTCATCTTCAGATTTGCACGAGTGGCCTTTGGGATGCAGTTTTAGGTGTTGGCTTTTATTTATATCTCTGTCCGGAGCTCTGCAGCCCTGCCCTTCTGGGACCAGTAATTCCTGTTTCTTTTTTTTTTTTTTTTTTCCTGTATTTTCTCCCATCTCAGCCTGTTGTAAATGCATGACGTGGCTGTCGGGGACCATCCGTTCCCTCTTGTGTCGTCAAGGGGGCACATCCTTCCTCCTGCAAAACTGATGACCCTTGTCAACGATCTGCATTGAAAACCTGAGCCCGTGCTCAAAACCTGTGGTGCCTGTTGAAACGCGCCTCTATTAACACAGAGATAAAGCTCTTTTTTCCCCTCCTCCTGCAACCCAAGGCTGACCACGGTGCCGTCTGGCTGCTCTTTGTCTCTAAAGTCTGATTAAAGGGCTGGAAGCAAGAGCATGTGGTGGTTAGAGCTGTGTTTCCCTCTCCCAGGCTGAACGTGTGATTACGTGTGTGTATTTTTGGCGTTTCTTTCCTGTACCAGGGCTGGAACTCGCTTTTTAGGGCCCGTGCGATTTTAACGTTGCCTGTTGAAATTCCTCACAGCTTCTGGTTTCTGTGTGTTCTGCACTTGCTCAATCTGTTCCTATTAATTTTTAAACACTCGCGTTTTTAGCTGTAGATAAACAGCTGGTGACACTTTCGGAGTGGCACCGTGTCACCCGAGGAGCTGATGGAGCTCTCCCAGCACCGCACGCCCAGCTGGGGGGAGCAGGAATTCCATGGGGGCCATCGGGATCTTGTTCCCACGAGATGCAAGTGCTCCCCGAGTGATGTTTCCCCCCGATCTGCAGCAGAACCAGGGCTCACCGGTTTGCTTTTCCTGCTGTTTTAAGCCATCCCGATACGCTGCAGGTCCTAAGAGCAAAGCTGAGCTTGTGCTGGAGGATCCAGCTGGGGAATCTGCCTGAGCATCTTTGACAAAGCTATTTACATTCCTTAAATGATTAATTGAAAACATCATGCCTGACTCTTTCTTTCCTTTTCTTTCTTTTTTTTTTTTTTTGGCTTGGAGGCAGCCAAGATCTAATCTATGGGGTTTTTTAATTTTTTTTTTTATTTTATTTTTTTACAGCTGTATGGATTTGTTAGGTCTGCAGGGACCCTTAGATCATCTTGTCTCATCCTCTGTACAGTAGTGACCGTGGAAATCCATCCAGCTTCCTTTCCGCCCTGTAATTTGTGAGCTGTGACCGCGCTCGTCCCGCTCAGGGAGCCAATATTTTGGATATCTTTTGCTGCAGTTGGTTTATAGGCCAGCGTGCAGGATGCTGCGTGATGCCTGTTTCAGTCACCCACGTAGCTGTAAATGTGCTGTCTGCAGAGGCAGAGCAAAGACTAAATTTAACCTACTCAGTCAAATCAAAGCACTTTATGGGTATATTTATCCACCAATATGCGAGGAAGGGAAGGGTGGTAGTTTCTGACTGTCAGAGTCTCTGGAAAGCTACCTTGTGGATTCTTTCTCTGTCAGCCCCAGGCTCCTGCCTTTCTGCAGGTGTAAATAGATTAATAGAGAGAATGGAATTAAACCATGGAAAAAATGCAGCTGCAAGTGTCAGAAGTCTTTATGCAGTGGCATGACCGGTGTGTCCGGTCCCATCCTCTCCAGGGATGCACTGGGCTTCTCTGGAGAGCCCAGCATGGGAACTGGTCATTCCTGGGGGGGGTGGGAAGGTGCTCCAAACAGCAAATTCAGTTTGAAAACCTCTGCTAATGCTTCTGGTTAACCACGGGTTTGGGGAAGTCAGTGTTGGCTACTTTGAGAGCTATCGTTTGAGTAACAGATCAGAGGGAAGCCGAGGATTATTTCTGCAGTCAGAATGTTATTGATGGAAACCCCTTTTTTATTTCCCAAATAACATTCATTTCTGGAAAGTCTTTCACCAGCAGCTTTTCAGGGGTGAAGTAGAATATATACAAGAATAATTAAAAAAAAAAAGGATCCTCTTATCTCATTCTGGGAAAGAGGAGGAGTAGCATCCGTACTGCTCATGGCCATCCTGGCTTTCCTGCTGCATTGCACAATCTTAAGAGTCTTCATTTGTATAAACCATCTAATAATTGCAAAGAGAGTGGCTCTTGGTAGTGTTTGTAAGCCTGGCAGAGCTTTCCCAGCTAATCTTTCCCAGATTAGCCTCTTACTTTTCAAACAGTTCTTGCAGTTCCTGGGAAGTTGGGCAGGAATTGTGCAATGAGGAAGAGAAAACCACCAAGATACGGAGCAAGTCCCTCGCTCTGATACTCAACACTGGCCCCTGCTTGTAGCTCTCAGGCGTACAGAATAAGAATTTAAATATTTGTAATTTTTCCCCCTCAAATGACACAAACAACAGAAAAAAGTGTCATCACTGACCTCGCATCGGGAACTGGGAATCTCTCCTTGCTGCTCTGAACTGCTCGGAGGCTTCTGGTTCGGTTTCCGCGCCACGAAGGCAAAATGATTTAGGAAAAAAAATAATATTGTGTTTTGTCTTGAGAAGGTAGAAGAGAACGATGCATTTCTGCTTGCCTTGCTGCTGGTGCTAGAAAAGTCAGGTGAGATCTTTCTTCTGCTCTGTCCCCTCACTGCAGGGCAGGTGGGACGTGGGGCACGGGGCATGGGGCAGCCACCTCCCGGCCTTTGCTCTTCTGAACAGCTCCGTTTAGTTGCCTGTTCTTCTAGGAATCGGGAATTTAACACAGTTGTTCTCCACGTCTGCAGAGGAAACCCAGGGGTGACGCTTCGGGAACATTTAAGAAGTGATGGAGACATCAGGGCAGCAGCGTGGTGGTGGCACATTGCTCAGGTGTTCAAGGGAGGGGGAAGATCAGTGGGTAGAAACAGGCAGGGACACGTGTGCGAGGGATTTCTCCTTATCGCCTGGCGTGGAGCATCTAAAGGCTCACCCAGAGCAGAGCATCTGGCACTTCTGGGATTTTTGTGTTGTTTTTTTTTTTCCTTTTTCAAGAGCAGTGAATTCCTTGTGATGGCTTTAGCCTGGGACCGGACAAAGCATGTGCTCGTGGTGCTTGTAATTGATTGTCAATAGCCTGGAAAAAAGAGGCGGTTGTTTGTGATGGGAAGTTTTCCGTGCCCTCCGGACGGGAGGAGGGAGCAATGGGCAGGTTCTCCTGCCTCCGTGAGCGGCGTCCTGCGTCGCTCCTTCCTTGCCTTACGGAAACCTTGGGAAGGGGAGAGAAGAACGGCCAAACCTGCAGTTCTGGAGGACTGAAGTTCGTGTGTCTGATTTTTCCGGACTTGCTGGAAGCTTGCAGAGATTCCCAGGGCGGTGTAGGCGGTGGGCAAACGATTCCCTGCTTGTTTATGTGCTCAGACGTGGGTTTGTGAGATCTGTGAGCCTCCTCGTGCCGACGGAGGCAACGCTCTCAGGAGGAAGGGGTGGGTGCTCTCGCTTTAAAACAAGTCATAACCTGAATTAATGTTTCACAAGTCTAGAAAGGGAGAGGTTTGCTTCCGTGTTGCCCCACACTTGACCTGCTGCAGCGTGCTCGGGGGGTGATCGAGGTTATTAGTTACGTGTGAACCCAGGGCCTTGCATTTACACATCGTTCTAAGACGAAGCCAGGAGCTGAGCGGTGTCACGGCTTGAAGAGCAGTTTCCAGGGTCACAGAGCAGCCCCTGATAACGTGATGGGCTTTGGCTGTGAATCCAAGTGTCGCCAGGGGCTGGAGAATTTGGAGATGTTTAACAGGCGTGTTAGTGCCGGTCCCAGGCGGGCTGAGACCTGGGTGGCTTTGGGGAGTTTTCCTTGGCAAGCCGGCTTGAAATAATAATAAAACCCCAAAGTCTACAAGGAGCTTGTCTCCTCTCTGGAGTCCAGGAGAAGATTAGGGTTATGGAAATAAAGTTTATGCTTCGCTTCCTACCGTTCTCTCTTTCTCCTGAGCCGTTCCTGCTTGACGTGAGTTTGTGTTTGGGGGTGCCAGGGCAGGGGTGCGGGCGGCGCAGAGCCCCAGCTCTCTCCAGCATCAACACCCTGCTGGGGATGATGTGTTCCCAGTGCACATGGACCCGGAGGTCATCGGCTCTATTTTTTCCAGCACAAGTTCTTCTGTAGGTTCCTTCTCTTCTGGGCTTTCTCCCACTTGCAGATTGGGGGGAAAGCTGCAGATGGGCTTTGAAACTACTCCTACGTACCCAGCTCCTGGTGTGGGCATCCCCCATCTGTGCTACTGCTCTGGGGCTGGAAGGGATTTATTTATTGGAGGAACACGTGTCTGGATACCATGTCCATGGCAGGAATCAGGGAGGCTCTGCAACATGCAAAGAGCTGGCTTTTTAGCACTTTCTGTAGTGTTTTGGTTTGTTGTTTGTTTGTTTTTGTTTTTTTTTTTATTACTGCTGCACTTTTTTCTTTAGCAGCTGGAATAAAGATGAAGGAAATAAGCCATGGAGAATTTCAAGCCCCCTCTCTTCAGTAGGTAAATTACCATTGTGCGAGTGGATTGGTTTCATATGGATGCTTTCGATTGCTCCCGCACATGCAAAATGTTCCTAAACCTCTCTTTTTGTGCTCCATATGTTTTTCTCCGACTGCCCAACTCCATTTCAGAGCAGAGCGGAAATGGGAACTTAAAGGTATGTGAAAATCTGTAATATTTTCTGCTTACATCCCAGGCCTTGATCAAAAGGGATTAAACTTAATGCAGACTTAAGCCAGTTTCTCGGAAGCAGGTTTGGATATCTGTGTTTTGCATCTGACTAGCTGTTTTTTCCATCTGTTTCGACAAATCCAATCAATACTGGGGGAGGGAGGGATGCTTTTGCGGGAGAGCCTCTCCTTGCAGTGTCCCTCCCCTGCAGAGCCCTTGGCAGTCCCCTTGGCTGGAACTCCCTTGGGTCCCTCAAGGCAGAGCTGATTAAACAGCCAAGGCAACACTGCTCTGCTGCCACACATCTGCGTGCTTACCTGGCTTGTGGCTTTTTAATTTAGAGCCCAGTCCAAAGAAAACTTCAGGTCTGGTGACACCTGGTGAGGACACCCCAGTTGGCAATGCTGTTACCAGCACCACGTGCCCATCTCATCTTCCACCAGCCTCAGTTAAGGTGTGCTGCTTGTTTTCCATGCAATGCTTGCAGTCAGGGTGCAAATCCCCCCCCGGGAAGGCTTGGGTGGCTCTTTTTGAGCCACGAGATGAAGGATTTTGCTTAGATACATGGCTTTGGGCATCACGAGTTACGGACTGGGGTCAGAGAAGGTCCCAGAGCCCTTAAGCAGAAGGAAGGGATGAGGTTGTAGAGCCAGTGCCCTGCAAGTTGGGGAGGAAACTTAATTAAAACTGTCTGAATTCAAATGTTTAGCAGGAGCAGCTGGTTTTTGGCCAGAGTTCAGCCTGTCCGGGTGTTCCCCATGGTGTAAGACAAACACCTCTCTGCCTGCAGCCGCTTTTCATAGTGCGATGGCTTGGCCATCCCATCGTTTCTGATACTTGCATCAGTGCTCTGGAATCAGGAGTCAGCTGTGGGATGCTTTCCCCTGAATATTCCTGATAATTATATCCATGCATAGCACAGAGGTGATAATTATAACCACCCTGCTCAGCACAAGGTAGGCTCCAAGCCCAGGGGCAAGATGGAGATGCTTTCCAAGGATCTCCAAAGCCTGTAGAGCTCCGGAGCAGCAGGGCCAGGGTTTGGACCACTTGGAAACACGATGGCTGGATAAATGCTTCTCTCAGCTGGTGACATTTCTCCTTCCCTTGCATGGGGATGATTCTGCTGGTGTTTCTTTCCTTGTGCTTAAATACCTTGGCACAACATGCCATTGTGGTGGCTTGGTCCCACGTGATGGCTGGAGGCGATGCGAGCTGGGCTCTGCCTCTAACCTCGCCTGCCCCAATTAGCTGCTGTGGCCAGGGCTTTGCAGACTGCCTGTGTAAACCTATTTAACAGTGTTTTAAGCTAATTAGAGTTTCAGGTTTTGGGTTTTTTTCTGCTCCTGTTTAAGCAGGAAAGGCCAGGTCAGCATGATGTGGTGGCTTCCAGCAGAGACTCCACCAGTTTGACTGAGTTGTGTTGGGTGTGGAGATGAGGAGCTCCAGTGGCAGTGGAGCCATCGCAGCCACCACCTGGGGAGCTTTGCTCGGTCACTGTGCACTTACCTGAGTGTGTCTGCCCTGGGGACCTGAACCAAACTCCTGCTTTAGCCAGTTTGTTTGTGTTTTTCCCCCTTTCCAATTTCCAGGAAAGTGCAGTTCCCTGGCTTCATTGCCTTTGTTTCCCGAAGGATGCACTTTTATAGCCAGCTTTTCTAACTATTACTAAACTATGCAAATGAATCCTCTCCAGTTACAGGCTGCATTTTTTCTAAAGAGGCAATTTTCTGCAATGTCCTTGGTCTGGAGGGAAGCAGCCAGCCCCCAGCTCGGACTCAGGCCTTTCTGGGAATCCTCCTTGTCTTTGGGCATCCGTCGGGAGGATGCTGAAATCCCAGCTGCAATAAAAGTGAAGCTCTTAGTTTCTTCTCCCTGCTGGTTCCCTTTGCCCAAATATATTCCATTATTGCTCTAAGCAAAGGCAAAATTTGACTGACTTGTGCTTCATTGCTGAGCGGAGCCCTCGCCGTCCTCTCGCCCTGAGCTCTCATCAGCACCCATGGGTGATGCCGAGCTCTCCCTGAGGGCTGAGTGTTTCAGAGCCATGAGAGGCAATCTCTGTGCCGGTGTTGAGCTTTCCTAGTTCGTGTCTGTTGGCTTTCCTGTTGGTTCACTTGAGAGACTGCTCGGGCTCCCTCCCCCCCACCTTTTCAAGCCCCATCAAAGCCAGCTCCTCTCTCTAGTCATTGCCGGGCTATCAAATAGTGATAGTAAAAGTAACCGAACGAGACAGAAGCTGAGCAAGTGTGTCGGAGGAGAGAGGCCATTAAGTAGCAGAATAAGTATTTATTGCTGTTGTAGTAAAGGAACTTGGCAGCATAAAGAAAGCACTATAGTTCCAGGGCATTAATTCCTGCGCTGGGAGCCGTGGGCGGCCTGGGGAGCAGCACAGCGAGACCCAGCTCCGGCTTGTTTGCAGCTCTCAGGGCTCCCTGCCTCTTGGGCTGTGCCTTTGCATCGTCCCCATGTCCCAGGTAGCTGAGGGACCCTGCTCTGCCTTGGTCCTGGCTCGGCCTGTTTGCTGTGGGATGGGGACATCCATATCACAAAGGGGGACACGGGGAGGAGCACAGATACCTCCTTACGCACAGACATCAGGGCTTAAGGTCCCCTAAAAGATGTGTGACAATTCCCTCTGATACTCAGCTGCTCCGGGAGAGGAAAAGACAGATTAGTGTCTTTAAATATGGGAGAAGGACGTGTGTGCATCTGGGAAGCTTATGATGGTGTGATACGGTGCAGAGCTTTTCTACCAGTAGCTATAAATCCACATGAATTACTCCTTGTCAGGGCATGTTGCTGGTTTTGCAATGACTGCCCACTGCTGTAAGGCTACGCGATAGCAGACATCACGCCAGCTCCAAAGAGCTCAAAATAAGCACTTTAAAATGATACAAGTCCTGTTCCCACTGGAAACCAGCAGAGGCTTTGCCGGTGACTTACTCTTTGCAACCCCAGCACGTAATGTGGCCAAATCATGGGTTTAATGCAAAATAACGCTGGATTTAATAACCCCTGTTTTAAAAAGACCAACCAAAGGCACAGGGTGTGATGGCAGCAGTGCTTAGAGCAGCACATTACAGCTAATGGGCTTCACAGCACAGCGGTGCTCTGGGAGCAGAGGAGCTGCCTGGAGCCCTGGAGTTACTGGAGCCCCGACAGGGCACCCGGGCTGTAAATCACAGCAGCTGATGGGAACAGGGGTGGCTTTACAGCACCTGAGGTTCAGGTCCAGAAACTCCCTCTTTCTCTTCCCAGCATCCTGTTCCTCTCCTCTTCTCTCATGTAATTTATCAGCTGGGGTTCATCTGGAGATGGAGCTTGTTCCCCGGAGAGCTGCTGACAGTGCCAGTGGCACCATGGGGAGCACGAGAACCAGGAGAAAAATCCACTTTTCTCCCTTCTTTTTGGGGACAACTACTCTGCACTGGGTCAATTTTTGCCCAACTCTTCCTGCTCCCTGGTGAGCCTTGAGGGTTCGTTGTGTTTGCTGTTAGGGCAGGTGATGCTTCCCATCCCTGGTGGGGTGGCATTTGCTGGTGGTACGGGTGCTCCCCCAGCCACGTGGTCCCTTTCCCCCTCATGAAGCCTTGGGGACGGGGAGGGGGTTAAAGGCATCGAGCTCACTTACACCCTCGTTATACAGAAGTGTAATCCAGTGCTTATCAAATATGGATTTGTGAAGGTTCCCTGAGGACACAGCAGCCGCTGATTGCAACTGCAAAGGATTTCTGGTTTGGGATAGGGATGCTCCAGGGATACCTCCCTGCTGCATCCCCAGCCTGGCGAGGCTCACCCTGACCCGTGGTGCCCTGGGGAGCAGAGCCATGGGCATGGGGAGCACTCAAATGCTGCACAGACTGCCAGGCTGGCTGGGAATGTATTTTAGACCATTTTAGTTGTGTTTGTAAAAAATGCTGTACGCACTGCAGCTTTTCTTTGGCAAATGCTCCTGTGAAGGCAGCCTTGCCGGGGAGTCACTCCTCCCCAGCTTGCCTGCCAATGCAAAACTCTGGTGCGTGTTCCTCCTGCTTCCTCAGAGGAGTTTTTGGTTTTGGTAAAGATGCTTTTGCCTAAAGTGCATCTCTGGTGGTGGGCCCTCGTTAGAGGGGTTAACCTCATTATCTTGAGAGGTGTAATTGCTCCTCCCTGTAGCGCAGCAGTAACCATTAAGCAGCCTGACACAGGGCTCTGGACTGTGGCTAAGAGGTCTTGGGAACAATCTGTGTCAGATGTTCACTTGTTATTTTAACCCTTTGCTGCTTCCATCACCAAGGATCCCTTTAGAAAAGGAAGGAGTGTGTAGGTCCAGCCTGCCTTGCTGAATTTCAGAAGCAAAATCCTGCTTGTACCTGGTTTTCCTGCATCCCGTTTGCAGATTGGAAGTCCAGCCCCAGTGAGGCACCTGGTCCCACCATCCCTGGCCAGCTCTCCACCGTACCACTGTTGGGGCTTCAGGATGATATTTAATACTTCCCTGAGACAGCACTTAATGCTGCACACACAGCTTTGAAGCCAAGGGAGCAGCACACACAGAGGGGTGCTGGAAGCTGAGCAAGCCTGTTGTTCCCCACCTGCTCTGGTGAAGGGGCTTTGTTTTACATTTCTGGTTCTTCCATCTCCTGTGATTTGATGGGTACGTAAAGCTCATCTGCAGCTCCATAGCAACGTCACAAGTTGCTGATATTTCAATAAATCAAAAGGGACTGTCAGTCAAGGATCCCTGGAATGGGTGTTTGTTGGAGGAGGGAAGAGGCTTTACCCCACCTTCATCACAGAGTTCCCCATCTGTTTCGTGGTCCTTGCAGTGAAATACTGGGGAGAAGCCTGCCAGGGACACACCGTCACGGGAGAACTTCCCTGGCTTTGATTTAAAATCCTTATCAAATATGTATCAGATGAAATTGGCTCAGCTGGCACCTCTCCGAATGCTGCACACCAGCAAACACCACGCTTCCCCAGCACGTTGTCTTTCCCCCTGGCATGAGTGGGAATGGGAGGCGAAGCCATGGCATCCCCAGGCAGGAGCTGTGGGGGAAACTGTTCAGGCAGGTACATCTGACCTGGAAAGGCACAATCCAGTTGTCCAAACGGGTTATTATTTAGTAGCCCTCATCCTCAGCAGCCAGCTGGGTGGATGCGGTCCAGCTGAGAGCAGAGAGCCCCGAGTAGGGTGTAGGAAAATGAAACCAGTTTGATCCCATACAGAGCTATGGTTTCCCGTGGCATCCTAAGGAAATAAATCACTGCAGCCTGATTTCCTCCTGCCTGGCCAGGGGCTGCCACTCCACTGCCGTAGCCATGTACAGCGATGCTCTTCTCGGGTACTGGCTTATATCAGGAGATTTTGATTTAAGGAATTCCCAGCAACATCTGTGGGATGCTGCAGGGAGTCCAGGGAGGGGGCTGGAAGGCAGCTGTAGGTTTAAGGGTTGCTGTGCTCACTGACCACATCCTATAAGGTCATGCAGGTTTATGCACTAGGCAATAGCACGCATGAATAATTGATCCAGAGTGAGCAGGTTGTGTTTTGTGTTGGCTTTTCACACTCAGGGCTTGGCTGCCTTGTCTTCCCAGAGCTGGTTTAGCCACGGTACGAATCATGGGAGAAGGGAGGTTGAAAACTGCTGGTGACACTTCGGTTTGCAAATACGGGATCCTGGTGGTGCACAGCCTGGGCAGGGGGGGTGCAGCTGGGTGGAAGGTGCTGGAAAATGCCCCAGGTGGGCAGGGATGCTCCTCTGCATGGGGAAAAGAGCAAACACCTCACCGCCCACTGCCACGTCCACCAGTGGGAGGAAATACATGGTTCTTCAGCACAACAAACTGGAAGCGACTGGGTCAAATCCTACTTGGTCTTGTGGCTGCTTTTACCTTAGCAGCCTTGTCCCTGGGACTCTTCACATCAGTGTTTTTACTATTGGATGCCATTATCCAACTCTGAAATAATTTAGCCAGCTCATCTCCGAATTTGGGATCACGTTTCTACTTGCACAGAGGTTGGGGATGTTCAGCCTGAGGATTTATTTTGCCCTTCATGAGTTTCGGGGTGAATCAGAAAATTACTCCGTGTAATTCCAGGCTCTGAAACCACCTCTGTGTGCAGAGGCGGCAACATCGAGGTCTCAGCCCAGACTTATCACCGCTGTGCAAAGCTCCTGATTTGCTTAAAAGCAAATATTCATTTGTTCTGGGAAGGCAGGACCTTTCTGGGGCTCAGCAGGGGCTGGGAGCCTGGCTGTGACCCCCCCTGCTTGCTCGGGGATCTCCTCGTATGCAAAGTGTTCTCCAGCCCAGCTGGGTCAGTTTGTTTTTTCAAATAAGGAGAGAGTTTATGTGAGGGTTTTCTAGATGCACAGAGATACCATCAGCAATAAACAATGCTGGAGGAAATGGAAGAGGAGTAAGCAGAATCATTTATTTTTTTTGTTTTGCTTTAGTTTATTTTTAAATCTGTAATTCCTAAAAGAAAGTGTTGGTAGTAAGGAATAAGAAAAGTGGTGGGTTTCTTATGGTGGCGGTGTGCAGGTTTTGGTTTGGTTTTGGGTTTTTTTTAAATTTTCTTTCAAAAATCCAATTTCTTTCCTCTGCCAGGTTTCTTGCCAAGTGACCAGTGAATGTGGTGAACCCAGTTTAAGACTTGATTTTTTTCTTTTCCTTTTTCCATTTTCTTTCTTTTTTCCATGAAGTGCAGAACCTGGTGCCTTTTTAAATGAGGACCTCCACGGAACCTCTGATGCTGGGCCCCTGGAATCACATGCACGGCCCTCGTGCTCTGTTTCTGGTTCTGTTGATTCACTGCTGTGAATTATCTCATTGCATGGGGCCTGCTGGTGGGTGAAGGAGCAGCTGGGTGGTTGGATTTAGCTCCTGTCTAAAAATACGAGGCAAACTGGAACGTCAGGAATGTGAAGGGCATCCCTCACCTTGTGCAGTGAAACCACCAGGAATTTCCCACTAACCCTTTGCAGGTCGGCTGTAGAGAAGGTCTGTCCGTACGTCACCTGCACCCACACCTTTATAGCTCCGTTTCTGGCACCTTGATATCAGCGAGACATTATATATAGCTTTTATGGTGGTGTGTGCATGCTGAAGGCTGTTTTCTTGGAGGAAAGTGCATTGAGAAACGGGCAAAGAAGTAATGATAAATGTGCCCCTGTTGTTTAAGCCCACAGCCCTCCTTCTGCCAGAAGGCAAATGCACAGATAAAAGTATAGTTTTCCCAAGCAGCGTGTTGAAATGACTTTGCTGTCCCTCTCACCTGCCAGTTCTGTGCAGGGTGATGTTCCCCGGGATGGGACCGTGAGAGCCCCTGGCGCTACCCCGGCCAGTGCTGTCCCATAGCACTCGGGTGGGATGTGGTTTTGGTTGTTTTAGCCTTGAAAGGTGTGGTTCAAGCACATTCAGAAGCTGTTGTTCCAGGAGCACTTCCAGGAAGCAGCAGTTCTGCCAGTTCCCAGTGCTGAGCAGAGGGTTAGTTTTAAGAGGAGGAACGCAAAGGTCTAAACTTATGAAATAATCAGCATAAATCCAAAGGGAATTGATACCCCAAGGCAAGAAATCTTTTTCAGTTGTACCATCTGCCTCGGGAAACAAAGCGCCTGCATTTCCAGACTGCCGTAACAGAAAGGGGAGGTATAAATAACCAGCAAACTGTAATTCACAGAATCGCATGAGGTTGGAAGGGACCTCTGGAGATCATCCAGTCCAACCCCCTGCCAGAGCAGGTCCACCCAGAGCAGGTTGCACAGGAACGTGTTCATGTGGGGTTTGAATGTCTCCAGAGAAGGAGACTCCACCACCTCCCTGGGCAGCCTCTTCCAGGGCTCTGCCACCCTCAAAGTGAAGAAGTTCCTCCTCATGTTTAGGTGGAACTTCTTACGTTCAAGTTTGTGCCCATTTCCTCTTGTCCTGTCCCTGGGCACCACTGAAAAAAGACTGGCCCCATCCTCCTGACACCCTCCCTTTAAGTATTTATAGGTGTTGATCAGATCCCCCCTCAGTCTTCTCTTCTCCAGACTAAAGGACCCAAGTCCCTCAGTCTTTCCTCATCAGAGAGATGCTCCAGGCCCCTCAGCATCTTTGTAGCCCTCTGCTGTACCCTCTCCAGCAGTTCCCTGTCCTTTTTTGAACTGGGGAGCCCAGAACTGGACCCAGTGCTCCAGATGGGGCCTCCCCAGAGCAGAGGAGGGAGGATGACCTCTCTCCACCTGCTGGTCACATTCTTTCTGATGCCCCCCAGGATGCCATTGGCCTTCTTGGCCACAAGGGCACATTGTTGGCTCATGGTCATCCTGTTGTCCACCAGGACTCCCAGGTCTTTCTCCTCAGAGCTGCTCTCCAGCAGGTAAGCCCACAACCTGTCCTGGTGCAGGGGGTTATTTCTCCTCAGGTGCAGCACCCTACACTTGCCTTTATTGAAGTTCATTGGGTTCCTCTCTGCCCAACTCTCCAGCCTGTCCAGGTCTCGCTTTATGGCGGCACAGCCTTCTGGTGTGTCAACCACCCCTCCCAGTTTTGTATCGTCAGCAAACTTGCTGAGGGTTCCACTTAGTTGCATTAATATGTCCTTCCTTGTGTTGCAGAAGCACCGAAAAGCCTCAGATGAGGTCAGGGACCCCTTGTGCCAACTGTTGCGTGGGTGTGGGACATCTCGGGTCCTGCCTGCCCTGATGGAAAACGATAGCCGGGAGCGGCAGGAAATATTCCTGGGTTCCTCTACAAAAAAGAAGCTGCTTTACAGGGAAAATGAGACACAGTTTAGCAAACGCTTCAGGATTGACTTACTTTTAAGAATGTTGTTTAATCCTGTTGAAATTGAGAGGATTACTTATCCTTAAACGCGTGCTTAAGCACTTCCCTGGCTGGGGGCTGGCAGGCACAGGAGCTGTGAGAGGAGCTGGGGTTGCACTTGGCTTTTCTTGCTCTTGGCTCCTGCCTTAGCGGGAGTTGTTGTTGGAAAAAAATACTCCCTGATATTGGGTCAGTCTCGTTTTTGGGGATGCCAAGCTTCGTGGAGGCTCTTTGTACCTGATCCCCTCAAAGTGGGTCGCTTCGCTTGCATTACCTGAGTGAGCATCGATTTGGGAGCCTGAGCGTAAGGCAAGCGCGTCCCTGGCTGCTGGCTCGTCGCTGGAACCGGGTCCCTGGGCTTTGATGTGCCAGGATGCTCAGTGCTTGGGGCTTTTTTCATCAAAGAACAAAGCAAAAGTCGTTGGCGTCGAGAACAGTGCGCTTTTCTCTTAAATTTCCCTGGAAGTCAAACCCTGCGGTATAACTGTCTGATTCATAAACTGATTTTTTGTACTTCAGAAGTCTAATAATAGACCGCAGAAGAGACTCATTCAATCAGTCTAGGACTTCCCTGGGACTATTTTAAGCCCCGTGGAGGGGGTGCCTGGGGGGGCTCCCCAGCCTCCGCACCCCACTTGGGCTCGGCGTGTGCAGGTACCACTCTCCGGCAGCGATGCTCTGCCGTGAGGAGCCCCAGAGCCTTTCGTGGATGCTAATGAACTTAATGAACTCAGTCCTCTCGCAAACCGGGGAGAATTTTAGAGACGGGAGACTGCGGCACAGAGGGATTTAATAACATGCCCGGGGTGGTCTTTTAAGTGGCTGACAATTTCGGGTGGAAGATCTGATTTCTTTGACTCCTGGTTATGTTTTAACCTTCTTTCTCCTGTTGCTGCCCAGGTCATTTCTAAAGGCAAAGCCAAGCTCATTTAAGAAGGCAGATGGAAATGACAGCGTGCACTTTAGGGCGCTGGGAGGGATGTGGTTTGCGTGGAGCTGGCAGGGAGGGTTGCCTTCTCCTTCCAAGGGGGCTCAGCCCCTTTGGGCTTCTCCAGAGCAGATTTGCTCATTGAAGTGTGACTTTACCAGAAGGCACAGCTTTGCTTGATGCTTCTCAAAAGCCAGAGCAAACGAGTGATGGGCCAGGGGCAGGGGTGTGAGAGGGACTGGGAGAGCCAGGCTTGATTAACGCCTGCCCCAACTGGAGGGTGGAATCTTGCCGGCTGGCACTGACTGTCTGGCAGGACAACACGTGCCAGAAGCACCTTTGCCAGAAGCCACCAACCTCTCCCCATGCTGCCTTTTTTGTTAGATCGCAGTAAAATGAGGAACTTCACTGCTTTTACATTCGCAGCTCTGAATTTCTGCTTGAGAAAGTTTACAGTTTCTCTTTTAGTTACACGGTAGTGATGGTCTGTAATCAGTGGCTCCAGGGCATCCCTGTAGAACACAGCGTGCCGGGTTGGTGGTCTGGTGGCCATCCAGATGGGCTCTTCAGAGTGAGAAATTGGCCAAAATATGCTCATGGCAGCAGTAGCAAAAGTAATGCTTTGTCTAGTTAAGAAAAAAAATAATCTCTTATCTACCCTCTCTGCTTAGAGGGAACTGTCTGGGGCGACATCTTAAAAACAAGACATGGAAGGATGCTTTGGCAAGGCCCCGTATCACGGGAAGCATTGCACCGGAGCAATAAAGGCATCCGAGGTGCGAGGAAAATCCCCTCGTGCTCTGGAGCTCCTTTCTGCCTTGAACTCTTGTTCCTGCCATTTTATACCAGGGAGAAGCTTGGCCAAGTTTTGACATTCCCAGAGTCTCGTTGGCCCCGCTGAGTAATTCACCATCTCTGTTCTCCATGTGGAAGTCAACTGCTATATGCCAAACTGTGGCAGCTCCTCTGTTGCTTCCCCGGCTTTGGGTCCACGTGTGGGTCACTGGCAGCTGGGCTGAAATTCATGGCAATGGTAAAAGAAAAGAAAAATTCAAGGGATGAAGGTTGCAGAAGTGTGGAGGAGAAGGTGGCGTTTGGAACTCAGGCTCCAGGGTGGTCCTGGGGAGCTGCACATGTGCATCCCCCCAAAAGGAGCTTGGTGCTTGCACGTGCCTCTTGCAGAGGCAGGGATTTGCGTGAGGATCCGGGATGTAACTCTGATGGATGTTCTGGGATGGTATCGTGGGAAGGAGAGAGGTTTCGAGTCCCAGCAGCGATCCCAGGAGAGGAGTCAGGCACTGACTTAGGGCACGTGCTCCCCTGGGGACTGACGCGAAGGGGGCTCAGCAAGCAGGGGGGGCATCCCTCACTGGGGGGAACACGCAGTCCCTAAGGAAAGCAGAGCTACTGGGTGCAGCCCAACAGCCCCCACGGTGCTGGGGTTTGACAGGAGGGACCGCTCACAAAGTCCTTTATCTGTGTCCTGGGCACTGGCATCTCTGTTCATTCCAGTGGACGGGACACCAATCCAAAAATAATAGGTTTGTTTTCTCAATCTGGCTTTGAAATGGTGAATATGAGCAAGAGTGAAACATGCTTTATATCCGTAAGGGGCTAAAACCATTCTGTGTTTGCCTTCCTTGAAAATTCTGCGTAGCAATTAAAACTTCCATCAAAAATGGGAGTTTTCAGACAAAGCCGGTGGCTTTACTGTTCCCGGTTGGGACGTTGATGAAAATACTCCATTGTTGAATCATTTCTGGCTGTTTTCTGCCAGAACAGGGCGAGGGTCTGCACTCACCTCTGACAAACTGATGATGCATCTTTACTGAAATGCAAGAAGTCAGAACCATTTGGGCTTGGGAAGTTTGCCTCAACAAGATCATTTTGCGTGGGGAGAGACGAAAGGAGTTATAAACCTTTTTGTAATAAACTACAAAGTAAGAGGGGTTTTTTTTTCAGTGGTTCTCGGTGTTGCATAAAACCTACTGGAGCAGGTCTGGGCGTATTATATGAGATTGGAGTTTACTCAGATGATGCTGTTGAATAAATATCTTTATAGCTGAGGGTTAAATGTCTTTTATGCTCAGTGGTAAAACCAGAGGCAGTGTTTGCACTGAGAGTGTCCTCCAAGCCCTGATGGGGACGTACTGTGGCATTGATGGGGGGACAGGACCACATCCATTTCAGTGGGTGTCCAGGTTCAAATCCTGGGCTGTGGGGCCTCAAGTTTCCACCAAATCTTCCTCTGTAAGCACACCACCATCTTTTTTTTCTCTCATTTCCAGGTGATCTCCGCAGTATCCAGACTCTCCTTCCACAGTATTGCTCAAACCAAAGGAATTAGGTAAGATCCTTTCAATATGATGCTTTAAATAATGTTTCTCTCCCTCCCTGTCCATATTCCTGGTGTTTAATCGCGTCAGACTCTCTAGAAGCATTAATATGGTTGGGATATATTAGGGTTAACCAGACATCAAGGATGCAGGGCACTTGGAAAAGCACCTTAACAGCTGCTTAGGAATATTTTACAAATAAATAATTGCAGATGTAATGAGTTGTGTGCAGAATGCCTGCTGGGGAGGGTGGCAGGGTGCGTTGTAGTGTCTCTTGCAGGGGCTGGGAGCTAAGGACTGGGATCCTGAAAAAGCCAGCAGTGTCCATCCTGTAGAGCTGTGGTGTCACCACCCTGTCCCCAGCCGTCACCTGCCCTGCAGAAGTGCCCAGGTGGCCTTTAGTCACCAACAGCTGGGAAATTTCTTCCTGGTTTTGACAAAGGCACATTAGTGCTGAGTGGGTAATGGGGGCTAATAATTAACCTGGCCCTGGCACCTGGGGTGGGCTGCGCTCCTGCTGAAGCTCCTCCTCCTCTGCTAATTGAAGGAGCAGTGGAGAAGGAATTAAAAACAGCAGAGAGCCCTATTAAGCGGAGCTGTTATCCTGGTCTTTGTTCAGTTCCCTGTAAAATTGGTTTGCAATTGGTTTTCTTGTTAGTGTGCATTTTTATTATTAATCTGGCAACAGCAGCTCATTAGGACAATAGATAAAACTGGGAAGAGTTCTCAGCTTAAAGGACCTTTTCTTCATTTTCTGGTGGTTTTTTGGGTTGTGTTTTTTTTTCCCCAGCTATAAAACACATTGGCTTTTGTCTGCAGAATGTGTCCTGCTGATGTTCTTCTGCTCAGGGTGTAGCACGGCATTGGTCTGTGGCTGCATCCCAGGGGGTGGGGGCACGGGCTGGATGGGGTCCCTGCCTTAGTTTTAGCCCTGCTGCCCATGCCTGCTGCCCTGTGCCACCATTTTCACTGTTTGAACTTATTTTTGCTGCCTTAACTGAATTAAATGTTGCTGGAGGGGAGCAGCTTTTCACGTATGGAACAAACTTGGAGCCTTCCCATCCGTTAAACGGGAACCTGACAGATCCCTCCAGGACTTGGGTGGGGGGAGATTCAGGGGGTGGAGGTTTATAAAGCACATTGAGGAATAAAGACATGTAAGCTAGGGTCTGTTTATTATTAAGGATAGCCCTGACTCCTGGAGAAGCCTGCAGTGATTATTATTTTAAGGCAAAAGAGCATCCAAGGCGTTTGGAGGCAGGGAGAAGTGCAAGGGCTGGGTTTAAGTCTGGGGGCATGGCTGGAGGACATTGCAATGTGTCACCCTTGGCAAAACCCTTCCCAAGGCTTTGGGGAGGTCCTGGTGGCCCTTCAGAGGGTAAATGAGTGGGAAGGCTTTGGCAGAATCACTGGTGTTTCTGTTGAGGTCTCCGGCATCCAGGGATGGGCCATAGCTGGGATCCAGGGGCAGGGAGGCTTTGCTATTCCTGTGGATTTGTGGCTTTTCCTCATTCGTTTTACAATTCCTGCTAAAATCCCTTATCTTGGAAGCCTTTGGCACCATAATTACATAAGAATAGCACAGAGCTTAGTGGGACTTTGCTTCTAACTCTCTTTTCCTGCGTATTAACCCTGCTCCTCCTCCCCATTGCCAGCTCTGCAAGAACAGAAAATGCTGGAAAATACCCCCCTCCTATCACCACTGTCCCCTGCAATCAGAGAGCCCTCGCTTTGTCCATTGCTTTTTTTCCTTTTAATTAGATGATTTCTTGCTACACCATCACAAAAGACCCAATGACAGAAACTAATCTCAGATGAATTAATTTAATCTGTGAGAACCAGCAGCAGCTCTGGCTCCCCAAAGGGACATCAGCCACCACTGCCCCTCAGCTCACTGAGGTTGGGGTCCCTCCCCCAGTGAAGATGCTGCTATTTAAAAGAATGGGAAGAGTCTTGTTGGCTTAGGCACAGCGCTCAAAACCATGCTAAATACAGAATTAGGATGATCTATGGATTGTGTGGTCTTCAGCCCCATAGACATGAGTGTGGCTCTGCTCCAACCCCTATTTTGGGGTCGAAGAATTAGGATCACGCAAATTAAGAATGAAATAAATCCCCAAGCCTATTACTTGTCCTTAAATAAGTTTCATGGCATGTAGAGTAGAAAAATAAAAATCAATCTTGTATGCTGTTCAGTGAAAAAAATAATAGCCTTTCTGTCTAATAATTTCTGGCTGTATGAACCTTGCCAGAGAAGCCCTGTTTCACGGAGTAAATCAGATAGCTATCAGGATAGCTCTGTTGGGATGACAGAGTGTTTCTTCCAAAGAAACAAGCTACAAGCAGCAAAACATGGCAGAAAAAAAAAAAACCAAGAAAAAAAAGAGATGTTGAATGCAATGTTTTGTTTGCAGCGCACGGCTGAGGCTGGGTGTAATCTCTTGCAGCTGTAGCTACAGCCCGTGCTGTGTCTTTCCTCCTTCTAGTCCTGGCTACAGGTTTCACAAGTCCTGCAGAAAATAGCATCACCCTCCAGCACGGTGCCTCGCTGACTTCCCTCCCTGCAGGTGATGGTCTCTAATGATCCCCAAAATAGATTTCTCTCTTGCAGGAGGCTGTGCAAACAGCCCAGGCCATGTTTCCCCACTAGCTGAAGAAGCCACGTGTAGTTGCAAGGACTGGGTTATTTTTTGGGTAGCGCCTGTGCATCACAATCCCCTTGGTGATGTGAGGTGCCTGCTAGAAGAAGGCACATTTTCTTTCTTTAATTTAAGGCGTTCAGAGGGAAGATGCTGTTGGGGATAAAGACGTGCGCTGAAGGGAAAGCGGATGCACAAAACTACAGTTGGGATCTTGGCTTCCTACGTGGCCCTGGGCAAAACCCTTAGTTCTGTCTGTCTGATTTCCCCTCGGGAGTGGGGAGGTGAGAAATGCCATTGTTCATCTGGCTGGTTGGGGACCAGCCCCGCCAGTTCCTGTGGGCTCAGGCAGCGCTGCCTTTTGATCTCCTCTGGGGACTGCAGGTTCTGCCCTAAGGGGATAATACCCTTTTCTGGGGGTTTTCACCCGTGCGTGGTTTTACAGGGCTGTAGGTGGGCACCAAGCAAAGATCCTCATTGTGTAGCATTGCCCGGCGGCAGAGGAGGAGGGATTTTTTTTTTTTTAATTATTGTTGTTTCTCATCCTTTCCTTCCCTCTCTCCGGAGGGCTGTCAGCAGTCGCGGTGAGGAGTTCCCACCGTGCTCATGGCCCGTCCGTGGCTGTCTCTGAACAAGGAGCCTTTATTTTACAGCCAGGAGTTTCCACTGCAGACCTGACTCACGGCCCGTTAAGTCCATTACCCCATTTCTCACGGCGGTTGGCACTAAATTCTTCCAAGTGAGATGAGAGGATCTTGCAAGACAGGACACACGACGGATCTTGCATGACAGATGACAGGAGCAGCCTGGTCGGACAGGGGATACTGTGCAAACCTTCTCCTGTGCTCTGGAGCACAAGTTTTCATTCCCTTTCCAAATTTTCTCGAGCAAACTCAGCTTTCTGCAGGACAACAGGAGTTCTTGTTGCAGGTCCTTATAAACCAGGATGTTTTTTTTTTCTCTTAAAGGTTTTTTTTTCTTCCTTAAGACTCTCCTGCTGCAGCCCTGGCAGTTCTCCGTTGCCCACGATGGTCCCAATGTCTCTGGGCTCCGGCCGCATCCACCCCGTGTGAGCAAACTCCAAGCTCCCCCGGCTGAATGGGAGCTGGGAGCGGAGGGGGCATGTGTTTTTTCATCTCCCCGAGATATGTGTTTTTCCTGGAAGCAGAGTTTTGCAAGCAAAGCAGGAGGTTAAGGAATATTGGCTCATGCTGCCTGCATGCATTTTTAATGTGCGCGCAGTGAAACCATCTGAAAACGGGAAGGAGTTAGCGTGTTCAAAGGCCTTCTACTGGGGCCCTTAATCTAAGTAAATCCTTTATATATGAACTGAACCTCTAAGTGACTTTCTTCAGGAGGCACTGAAAATAGATTTAAAAACATTTGCAAAGGGGGAGGACGGGGGAATCCTCTTTGTCAAGCGGAGGTTTTCTCCCGTGGGAGCGGCAGTGGCGC